>JAIUJO010000032.1:206869-209369 GCA_023846275.1 Vanilla planifolia | reverse complement strand
CCTCCTCCTCCTCTTCTTCTTCTTCCTCTTCTTCATTTTCTTCTTCATTCTCTTTTTCTTCATCTTCTTCTTTTTCTTCTTCTTCTTCTTCTTGTTCCTTTTCCTTTTTTTTCTTCTTACATCTTACTTCTTCCTTTTAACTTCTTCCAACTTCCTTCTTCCTTATCCCTTCTTACTTCTTCCTTTTTCATTATTCTTCTTCACCTTTTTCTTGCTCTTCTTCTTCCTATTCATCTTCTTATTCTTTTTCTACTTCTACTTCTTCATCTTCTTCATCAACATCATCTTCTTCTCTTGCTCCTTCATCTTCTTTTTCTTATTCTTCTTCTTCCTCTTCCTCCACCACTACTTCTTCTTCTTCTTCGACCTTTGCTTCTTCATCTTCTTCTTCTTCTTCTTCTACTACTACTTCTTCTACATCTTTATCTACTTCTTCTTCTTCTTCTTTTATTCTTCTTCTTCTTCTTCTTCCTGCTCTTCATTTCTCTTCTTTTTCTTCTTCTTTCTCTTCTTCCACTGTATCTTCTTTTTCTTTATCTTCTTCTCCTTCTTCTTCTCTTCTTCTTCTACTACTTCATCTTCTTCTTCTTCTTCTTGCTCTTCTTCTTCTTCTTCTTCTTCTTCTTGCTCTTCTTCTTCTTCATCTTCTTCTTCTTCTTCATCTCCTTCTTCTTCTTCTTCTTCGTCCTCTTCATCTTTTTCCTCGTCTTCTTCTTCTTTCTTCTTCTTCTTTTTCTTCTTTTTTTCTTCTTCTTCTCCTACTTCTACCTCTTCTTCTTCTTCTTCTTCTTTTTCTTCTTTTACTTTTGCTTCTTCTTATTTTTCTAATTCTTCTTTTTCATCAATTTCATCTATTTCATCTTCTTCTTCTACTAATTTTTCTTCTTTTTTCGTCATCATGATCTTCTTCTTTTCCTTCTTCTTCTTCTCCTTCCTCTTGTACTTGTTCTTATTCTAGTTCTTCCTCTTCAACATCTTCTTCCACTTCTTCCTCTTCCTCTTCTTCTTCTTCTTTTTCTTCTTCATCTTCTTCTTCTTCTCCTTCCTCTTCTTCTTCTTCTTCTTCTTCTTCTTCTAATTCTTCTTCTTCTTCTTCTCCATCTTTTTGTTCTTCCACTACTTCTTGTTCTTAAACTTTTCCTTTTCCCCATCCTTTTCTTCTTATTTTTCTTCTTCTTCTTCTTCTTATTCTTCTTCTTCTTCTCCTCCTCCTTTTCTTCTTCCACTCTGTCACCCTAATTTTTCTTCTTATATTTTTTCTTCTTCAACATCTTCTCTTTCTTCTTCTTCTTCTTCTTCTTCCCATTCTACTTCTCCTTCTTGTTGTCCTTCTCCTACACCTTCTCCTCCTCCATCATTTTCTCCTTCTCTTTCGCCTTCTCCTTGTCCTTCTCCTTCTCCCTTTTCTCCTTCTCCTTCTCCTTCTCCTTTCCCTTCTCCTACTCCTTATCTTGTTCCTTCATCTCCTTCTCCTTCTTCTTCTCCTTCTTCATGATCTTCTTCTTCTTCATCTTCCACCACCTCCTCCTCTTCTTCTTCTTCGTCTTCTTCATCTTCTTCTTCATTCCGTTTTTCTTCATCTTCTTCTTTTTCTTTTTCTTCTTCTTCTTGTCCCTTTTCCCTTTTTTCTTTTTCCTTCTTACATCTTCCTTTTGACTTCTTCCTTCTTCCTTATCCCTTCTTACTTTTTCCTTTTTCTTTATTCTTCTTCACCTTTTTCTTCCTCTTCTTCCTCCTGTTCTTCTTCTTATTATTTTTCTTCTTCTTCTTCTTCATCTTCTTAATCATCAACATCTTCTTCTCCTGCTCCTTCGTCTTCTTCTTTTCGTTATTCTTCTTCTTCTTCCTCCATCACTTCTTCTTCTTCTTCTTCTTCTTCTACTTCTTCTACATCTTTATCTACTTCTTCTCTTCATCTTTTTATTCTTCTTCTTCTTCTTCTTCTTCTTCCTCCTCTTCATTTTCTTCTTCGTTTTCTTCTTCCACTTCTTCTTTTTCTTTTTCTTCTTCTTCTTCTTCTTGTTCTTCTTCTTCTTCTATTACTTCATCTTCTTCTTCATACTCTTCCTCTTTTTCTTCTTCTTCTTCTCCTTCTCCTTCTTCTTCTTCTTCTTCCTCCTCTTCATCTTTTTCCTCGTCTTCTTCTTCTTCTTCTTCTTCTTCTTCTTCTTCTTCTTTTCTTCTTCGTCTCCGACTTCTACCTCTTCTTCTTCTTGTTCTTCTTCTTCTTCTTCTTCTTCTTCTTCTTCTTCTGCTTCTGCTTCTGCATCTTTTTCTTCTTCTACTTCTTCTTTTTCTTCTAATTCTTCATCTTTTACATATATTTCATCTTCTTCTTCTACTAATTCTTCTTCTTTTTTCGTCATCATCATCTTCTTCTTTTCCTTCTTCTTCTTCTCCTTCCTCTTGTACTTGTTCTTATTCTAGTTCTTCCTCTTCTACATCTTCTTCCACTTCTTCCTCTTCCTCTTCTTCTTCTTCTTTTTCTTCTTCATCTTCT
>JAIUJO010000032.1:10000-200000 GCA_023846275.1 Vanilla planifolia | reverse complement strand
TTCATTCATTCATTCATTCTTCTTCTTCTTCTTCTTCTTCTTCATTTTTTTTATTCTTTCTTCTTTCTTTTTTTTATTCTTTCTGTTTTGCACTTCTTTCCTCCTTCCTCCTTCCTCCATCCTCTTTCCTTCTTCCTTCTTCCTTCATTCTGTTTTCAATTTCATTCTACTTTCTTCTTTCTTTCTTCTTCCAATTCCCTTCTTCTTTCTTCTTTCTTCTTCTTCTTCTTTCTTCTTCTTTCTATCTTCTTCTTTCTTTCTTCATCTTTCTTCTTCCTCTTCTTCTTCTTCTTCTTCTTCTTCTTCTCTTCTTTTGTCTTCTTCTTCTACTCCTTTTTCTTCTTCATCTTCTCCTTCTTCTTCTTTTTCTACATCTTCTTCTTCTTTTACTTCTTCTTTTTCTACTTCTTCTTCTTTTACTTCTTCCTCCACTTCTTCTTCTTCCTCTTTGTCTTCTTCCTTTAATTCTTCCCTTCACCCTCTCTTTCTTCTTCCCCTTCTTCATCTTCTTCCTCCACTTCTTCTTCCTCAACTTTTTCTTTTTCTTCTTCTTCTTCCACTTCTTCCGCTTCTTCCTCTTCTTCTTCTTCTTCATCTTCCTCTTCTTCTTCTTTCTCTACTTCTTCTTCATCTTCTTTTACTACAACTTCTTCTTCTTCCTCTTCTTCATCTTCTTTTACCTCTTCATCCTTTTCTTAATCTTCTTCCTCCTCTTCTTCTTCTTTGACTTCTTTTTCCTTTTCTTCCTCTTCTTCTTCTTCTTCTTCTTCTTCTTCGTCTTCTTCTTCTTCTTTTTCTTCATCATATTCTTCTTCTTTTTCTTCTTCTTGTTCTTCTTCTTCTCCATCTTCTCCTTCTTCTCCTTCTTCCTCTTCTTCTTCTTCTTCCTCCTCTTCGTCTTCTTTTTCTTCTTCTTCATCTTTTTATTCCACTACTTCTTTCTCTTATTCTTCTTCTTCTTCTTCTTCTTCCTCCTCCTCCTCTTCTTCTTCTTCTTCCTCTTCCTCCTCTTCATCTTCTATTTCCTCTTCTACTTTCTCTTATTATTCTTCTTCCTCTTCTTCTTCTTTAACTTCTTCTTTTAGTCCTTTTCTTCCTCATCTTCTTCTTCATATTCTTATTCTTCTTCTTTTTCTTTCTCTTCCTTTTATTCTTCTTCTTTTTCTTCTATCTTCTTCTTCCTCTTCCTCTTCTTCTTCCTCCTCTTCTTCTTCCTCTACTTCTTCGTCTTCTTTCTCTTCTTCTTCTTCTTCTTCTTCTTCTTCTACCTCTTTTTCTTCTTCTTCTTCTTCTCCTTCTTCTTCTTATTGTCCTTCTTCATCTCCTTCTTCTCCTTTTTTATTCTTCTTATTATTATTATCATTATTATTATTATTATTATTCTACTACTTAATCTTCTTCTTCGTCTTCTTCATCTTCGTTCTCCTCTTCTATTTCCACTTGTTCTTCTTCTTCTTCTTCATCTTTCAATTCGTTCTCTTTTTCCTCTTCTTCTTATGCGGCCTCTTATTCTTCTTCTTCCTTTCCTTCTTCCTCTTCTTCTACTTCTTCTTCCTCTTCTTCTATTTCTTCTTCCTCTTCTTCATCTTCCTCCTTTTCTTCTATGTCTTCTTCTTCCTCTTCTTTTTCTTGATCTTCTTCTTTATCAACTTCTTCTTCCTCTTCTTCTTCTTCTTCTTCTTCTTCTTGTTCTTCCTTTTCTTCTTCTTCTTCCTCTTCTTCTTCTTCTTCTTCTTCTTCTTCTTCTTCTTCTCCTTCTTCTTCTTCTTCTACTACTACTTCTTATTCTTCTTCTTCCACTTCTTCTTTTTCTTCTTCTTCTTCTTCTTCTTCTTCTTCTTCTTTTTCTTCTTCTTCTTCTTCTACTTTTTCTTCTTCTCTTACATCTTCCTCTTCTACTTTTTCTTTTTCTTCTACTTCTTCTTCCCTTCTTCTTCTTCTTCTTTTTCTTCTTCTTCTTCATAGTGTTCCACTTCTTCCAACTCTTCTTCTTCTTCTCCTTCTTCGTCTTCTTCCTCTTCTTCTTCCTTTTCTTCTTCTTCTCGTTCATCTTCTTCTTCTTCATCTGCTTCTTCTTCGTCCTCTTCTTAATATAATTCTTCTTCTTCTTCTTCTTCTTCTTCTTCTTCTTCTCTTTCTTCTTCTTCTTCTCCTCCTCCTTCTCCTTCTTCTTCTTCTTCTTCTTCTTCTATTCTTCTTCTTCTTCTTCTTCTTGTACTTCTTCCTCTTCCATTTCCCAAAACCTAAATCCCTACCCCATATCAAATCCTTAATCTTTGATCCTTAATCTGTTATGCCTAATCTGTAATCCTTAATCTAAAATTCCTAATACCTAATCTCGAATCTCTACACCCTAATCCCTTATTGCTACTAAATAATACCTAATCCCTAATCCTTAATCCTAATTCACTAAGCCATAATCCATAATTCCTCATTACTAATACCTAATTGCTTCCTCCCTAATTCCTAACCCCTAATCCTTAATACTTAATCCCTATTCCTTAAGCCTACTCTCCATAATCTATAATCCATATTCTCTAATCACTAATTCCAAATATCTCCCCCCTAATCCCTAAACCTTAATCCCCAAACCCTTATCCCTAATCCGTATCTTCTTGCTCTTCTTCTTTTTCTTCCTCCTTTTCTCTCTTCTTCCTATTCTTCTTTTTCTTCATCTTCTTCTTCTTCTTCTTCGTCTTTTTCCTTCCTCCTTTTCTTCCTCTTCTTCCTCTTCTCCTTCTTCTTCTTCTTCTTCTTCTTCTTCTTTTTCATCTTCTTCTTTTACTTCTTCTTCTCCTTCTTCTTCTTCCTCCTCCTCCTCCTCTTCATCTTCTCCTTCTTCTTCATCTTCTTCTTCCACTTCTTCTTCTCATTCTTCTTCTTCTTTTTCTTCTTCTTTTTCATATTCTATTTCTTCTTCTTCTTCTTCTTCCTCTTCTTCTTCTCCTTCTCCTTCTTCTTCTCTTCTTCTTCTTCTTCAATTTCTTCTTCTTCTTCTTCTTCCTTTTCTTCTTCTTCTTATTCTTATTCTTATTCTTCTTCTACTTTTTTTCTTTTTTTGTTCTTCTCCTTTTATTTCTCCTATTCTTCCTCTTCTTCTTATTCTTTTTTTCTTCCTCTTCTTCTTCTTCTTCCTCTTCATTTTCTTCTTCTTTTCCCTCTTCTTCCTCATCTTTCACTTCTTCTTATTCCTCGGTCACTGAGCTAACACCCTCTCAAACTAAACTCCCTTTTGACTCGTTCAAAGATTCATTCTAAGGAATTGAAGAAAAGCTTCTTTTTATATCATTTGTGACATTTCTCTTCCCTACTCATCCCCTATGCTTTGGCAGCAAGAGTCAGGAATAAAAAACATCAAAAGAAGGACATTCGATTATGAATTCACCATCCCTCGAAGGTCGGCACACATTCTGCGACTTCAATCGATTCGACTATGGCAGAGCCGTCTCTAGAACTCCTTGACCCATGGACCACGAAAAACATTTGGTAGGTTGTACTCCTTCAACACTCTATTCAACAACCTTTTCTGGATCCCTAGCCGACTTATAACCAACTGATGTAATTTGCTCGATAGAATGCTTTGTCCTGATCGGTGCCCCAACCCAAGGTCACTTTCAATGAATGGTAATGGCAACTCATTCTTCTTCGCTTCATTTCATATGCTTCATTTGATAGTAGAGTAGTGTCATTGTTACATAATACACAATGGGCTCCCTTTTAAGGATCACGATTCTGAGCTTTAGAAAATTGGTCTCCAATTCATGAATTGAACAGCCCAACCTCTTTGTTTGAAGGCTTGCTAGAAGCTTAAAAAAGCAAGTAGAAGGTTTGCTTTTTGTAATTCCAAAAAGTGAGCAACAATTATTGGAAAAGCTGATATTTGATAGTAGACATAGGGAGGGTTCAGAAAAAGTCTGATCATTGATAGAGACTGAAACTAGAGCGTGGGGGTAGGAGCGAATGCAACCAAGTGGATAAAAAAGTGGATTGTGAATCAACCATGCATAGCTTCAATTCCCATCATTCACCCATCCAATTCTTTCAAACCAATTAGATTTTTAATGTTTTATGATAGGGGTGGAAAGGATGGGGGTTTTGACTTTTGAGCACCAAACAACTTCTAGGTAAGTAGCCATCCTTATTGTCAGATTGCTTCCTCGTGAAAGCTATAGTTCTAGATTAACATATTAAGTCAATACTTTATTTTCTTATCTTATTTCGTTTTATAACATTAAGCAAGAATCATAGTGGAGACTCGCATCTTTGAGTTTTTACCTGGTGCTTGTCTATATGTTTCCCAAGTCCTACAGTCTATAGTAGACAAGCTGATAAGCAATGGGGACTCGTTGTCCCCCCCTCCATGTTCTCGCTTTCATGACCAAGGCTAAGAGGACCATCACCCAAGTGTCAACATTACTGGGTGACCTATCTGATGAGCTTGGAGACCTGACTAACTACATGGAGAGGTTGATGCGACATTGGTATGGCAGCCCACTGTAGGTTCGTGACACATGCTAAGGAGGTGGTCCAAACAGCATGTTGTTCAGAGTCTAATATTGTGTGGAGAAGATGAACATAACTGAGCGAGAGCTTATGTTGGTAGAGCACGAACTTGCAGAGGCACACCTTTTTGTTGAATCATTAGAGGCCAAGAGGACAGCTTCTAGAGAAGACCTTGCTAAGACTGCTACCTCTGCATTAGATCTTTGCATTACATTGCATAATTGTAGAGTCGTAGTTATGGCGGTGATGACATTGGGAGTCAGGATATCTTGGCCAAGCTGTGTCATCATCCTATCATTTCGGAGGTCCATAGTGTTGCTAACCTCAAATTATTTTTTAGTGGGAATTGTGTAAGCTTTGATAATTACTAAACATATTTGCATATTTTCGATTTTCATCTGTGAATTGATACAACACTTTACATGTTTCTACCCGTTCAATTTCTATGAAGAGTACCTGTGAACCCTCGTAGCAATTGTTGATATTAATGTAGTTCCCAGAGGGGGCCCCTAACTTCAAGCTCTTGAAGTAACCTACAATAGCCTCTAAAAAATGGTTGGTGGGCAAGGAACTTGAAGGTGGTGATGAAACTAGTTTCTTGCATTGATCAGATTTGTGTGTTGCCTGCCCCCCAGTCTGAAAATGCTAATGAGAGTTTACTCCGCCAAACTTGAATAGGTCATGGGATTCACTCTTAGCTTTGAGGATAGGGTTTGCCCCCTGTGTCAAGGAAGTAATGAAATGGACTTCCTTCCCATATAATGAAATATGAGTAGCGGGATGGGACTGTCCCCGAACTGAGTAAAACCTCTTCCAATATTGGGCATGAATTGGAGTGAGAACATAGTCGCATTCAAGTGACACTTCTTTTTCTTGACTAGAAGACACCTCTTGAATCAGAAAAGGTCCTTCCCACTAATGTTTGAATGTGTTGCATCTGGGTCACATTCATAAGCCTAATTTCAACTAGCACTAGGTCTCCCGACTTGAAAGATCATCTCTGAATCCTTTGATCGAAGGCTCTTGATACACTTGCCTAGTAGATTTCAAGTCTTTGTCAAGAACTCAATCATTTCTTCTCCAGAGCATCTAGCTCTTGGAGTATAAGTTGCACTCTCTGGTCCTCTATAAAGCCTTCATAAATTGCCACTTTAAGTGTGCGGATTTGGACTTCTAGTGGGAGGACTACTTTTCAACCAGTGTCAAGGCATAAGGCATATGGTATGCCCATGGTCCTTCGAGAAGTTTCTCATGAAGATCATTTCTAAGAACAAGGGAGATTGGAATGAGAAGCTTACATAGTGTCTTATTTAACTGACAGCCTCTTCATGCCAATTAGCCGTAGCTTTGAAAGGTGTACATGGTCTCAAATGGGCTGAGTGCTATAGCTGCTGCTAGGCTGGCCAGTGCATCAGCTTTATGGTTATAGCTTCAAGAGTTATGTTCTATTCGTCAAACTCTCAATCCTAATACGAATTCATTGACCCCACTGAATAGGGGACTAGCTCATGTTTCTTCACTGAGAAACTGGACCCCTTGAGCCGAACCAACAAAGCATTCTATTGAATGAAGCCCACTTCTGTCCTAGAAAGCCACTTTTGAGAACTCTTGCTCCTTGGCTCCTTGAATTCGAGAGACGAGACAGAAGATGCATAAAATGCAAAGACTATGGATGTGAAGTGATCCTCAATCCTATGCCTAGGAGTAGAGAAGAGACCACCTCCAATCAACAAAGCACTTATTTCTTGCTCGGCCAAGATGTGTGAAAGGGAACCCTCTTCCAAAATGTCTCTAAAGGTGGATAATGGAACCTCTATTCTGCTACATTGACTTTAAATTTTTTCAACTACTATGATGAAAGAAAGCAAACAAACTCAGCTTTTTGTAAGTCAGAATAATTGGGTCAATAAGGTCCACTCGTCAAGTAAAGCCTCACTTTTTCAAATTCACTAAACATACCTTTTGAGATCGATAGAAGGTCTAGTATCATAGATTAGAAGGTTAGATTCTCTATAAGAATGTCTAATCAATGAATTTCACAACCACTTGAAACTAGGGTACAAAAAGCTAAGGTACTTCTAATCCACCACTAAGAACTACTGGCCATCAGATTAGTTGTGATCAACTTTACCCTAACAACTCGACTTGAATTAAACCATGATGCTTAATGTGAATGCCCTTCGAAATTGTCCTGAGGTGCAATTACACGAAGACCCACATGTGACGACCTTGGGCCAGGAAAGACAGACGATAGAAAGCAATCCCTTCCAACAAGTCAACCTGTGGACTTGCACAAAATAGTGACTTCGACCAGGTTCTTCTATTAATCTTCTGGCCCTTACTGAACTCCTTATTCTGTAAACCTCTCATTGGTTGATTTGATTGAACCTTGTGAGAACCCAACCTGATTCAAAAGTTCTCCAAAATAGATTCCCAGAATCCTGTATAGTTAACCAGTGGAGACCTCCAGGTGTAATCCTCAAACCTGGCTCCACACAATTGTTAAGTGAAGTTCCCCCTCTCTTCTCAAAGAAAAGAAGGTGGCGAGTGGCAGGATATCCTGTATTACATGAATTACCAACCTATTGATTCAGGAAGTTCCTGCTACAAAGAATGGAGCCATATGATGCGAGAGTGCCACATAAGATTGATATGAATTCAAAGAATACGTATATGTCATGGCGATGAAGTACATCAGCGGATGTCATATATTCTATGTATTCCTCAGGTATATTTTCAAAGGGAGGATATAGCCTATGAAGAGGCCTTCAGAATCAGCTTTTTCATCAGTACACTAAAAGAAAGTGCATTCAACTGCTATGTCATGCTTCCCGAAGGCTTCATCAACATGGGCTGAAATGGAGCGAAAAAGAATTTTGGATTGATACGATGAAATTTACTCTATCTCCATAGCACAATGTGTTCAACAAAACAAACCAAGCGAGTCGACACGGGGTCCCCCTCTGGGGTATTGATTTTTGGGAACTTCTTTATGATACTATAATATAATATCAATAATATAAATAGAAGATTCTATTCTAAGAAATAGTCAAATAGAACGAGGTGCACGATTAACTTTGTAACCTCGTACTCTTTTTGGTTTGTTTGTTTATTATTTTTTCAATCAATTGAAGTTAGTGTCCTTAGGCTAAACACATAATAGGTTAGGAAAGTGTAAGCTAATGATCCCTAGAGGGGGCACCAATTGGAAAACTCAAGAGGGGCTTAGTTCGCATGCTTTCCTTGGCAAGTAGCGTGAGCACAAAGAATGAGAGATGGGTTGTTCTATCACTTTGGCTAGGATCGCTCCACACCTCAATCAATTTATCGCCTAGTCTGGGACCGGGGGAACTTATGGTTGTTGATTTTCTTAGTTTCGCCTTATGGAAAGGTTGGTGCCTTGTTATTGCTAGTAGCTGCACTCCTTCACTAAAGACTAGTATTTGATCGAGCTCCTCTACCCTGATCCCACTTCTCCTAAGTGCCCTTGGGGGAACGTCTCAATGGCAAAAGGGAGGAACTTATGAACAGCTCAAATAGAGCGATTTATGCCTTTGAAAGTTGGTTTATCCCATCCACAAAATGTGAGTTTTCTAATTAAAAAGCCTAGATTTTCTTCTCCCCATATACATCCATGTTCCACCTTTTATTTCTCAATTCTCAATCAGTGAGTTGGCACTCATTCGCTGGTCTATTTTTTAGCAAAAAGGAAACCTACTAGCCCGAAAGCATTTGGACATGAACTGGTTCAAGCATGAAACCTACTTTGCCCTTACACTGAGGATCCCCACCCCTGTGACTTGAGTCAATCAATTGGGATTCCCATTCAACCCTACCTGCTCCTCTTAATAGATAAATGAATGGATTTGTTTTGGCATAGAAAGTGGTCTTATCACCTCAAGGTCCCTCTCTACATAGGCAAACTTCCTCTTTTCTTGGTTTCCTCTCTAGTACATGAGTCAATACAATCTCCCTAATCTCCTAATCAATCAAAAGATTGAATAAGGAAAGCAAACTCCCATCATTCCAATCATTTTCATTTTTATGTCGGGGAGCTATGTTCTTCCCTTGCTTCTTTTTGTTTGATGCCATGAAAACATACTCTCTCTATCCTTTAGTTCTCTCTGTTACTATTTTTACTAACTTATAGATTCTACTCTTTGATATATAGAATAACACCATTCACATGGCAATGCTTGGGTACACAAGTGGACAAATGAGAGAGGGGTTGGCTCTATCTTGTGGTCAGCTTTCTCCACTAGTAGGTGATCATGATCTCACTATGAAAAGCTCTTTAGCAAAAATGAAAGCATAACTCACTCTTAATTGGCCCTGCCCCCTACAAGGTAGATAGAGCACTTAACCAACCTTTTGAATTAAACAAATGACTAAGCTAGTAACCTCACCTCTCTATCTTCCCCATCCTTATTAATTCTAAATCACCCCAGAGGTCTTTTTCCCAAAGTGGGCCTCAGGTCAAGCCAAGCCACTGAATGGAGTTCACATTCCCTTTGTCTGGTCGAAAAGAGGGACTGTGACTCCTATATAGTATGTACGACATTAGAGAGAAGTCCATTCTCGTTCATGATCGATCCATGTCCTACCATAGTGCTTGGAGAACCTTAGCAAGCAAGCTAACACAGATTTTTAGATTGTAGTAGCTAGATAGCTTTTTTCTTGCTCTGGTAAGCCTTTTTTGTACTAGGGCAACAGCTTAAATCAAATAGGCCAACAATATAGATCGAGATTTGCTCATAAGACAAATGACTACCAACGTAGTGTATCTAAGGTTTGGAGCATGACAACCAACCTCCTCCATACTCGTCAAAGAGATTAATCCTCTGGACTCCAAAGATCGAGTCATCCCTGATGACTCAGAAGAAATAGAGTGGGGGTTGGTAGCCTTCAATAGCCCAGTTCAAAATCTAGACAGGAGGACTCTGATCTCCATGAGGATGATGATGACCATGAAGTGGTTACCCCAAATTCGAAATGAGGGGTTCTGATCAATTAGAAATATATAGGCAGTTAGAACTTGATCATCTCTAAATCTCAAAAAGGTTTCTTGGGAACCTTTACTAGGCCTGGGCACATATGCAATCTAAGAGCTACAAAGAAACAGAATCAAACTACTTTATAGGTTTGTTTTCATCCTCTATCTATTTTCTTACTTCCATCTTTGATTTGGAAAAATTACAATACAAAATGATATCAATGAGATAAGTCTCCTAGGAGTCACTTGTTTCATTTCTTTCTCTTGATGTGATGGATGGGCTTAATGAAGTCAAAAGGCTACTACCATTGCTTTATATTTTTTGTATGTTCATATTTCATTTTGATTAGATTAGAATTAGACTGGATTAGCATGATTATTTTGCAATGTGAATATGAGCATGTAACACAACCTAACTATTCATTGACCCTAGGAAGAAAGCTCTGGAAAGGCTACAACAAGATATGTAATATGAAATTGAGCTATCTTTTTGATACAAATAGGAATGGGCCCCCAATTTTTTAGTGGTTACTTTTCCCTCTTGTGAGATGTGAAAAAGCCATCCCAACGATGAATCCTATTTAACAGAAGTCCTTTTAATGGGCTTTGGAAATTCTAGATGAAATCAAGCCAAAGCAAAGCCTGATCAAAAAGTAGGGAAAGGCAAGAAAGAGGCCAAAAGAACTACAACTTCTACTAGTAAAGGGAAAAGCAGCAAGACATACTTCTTAGTTTATTATTGTAGGCAGTGCACACCAACTTGTGTGGTTCAGTTTGTTGTACACGATCTCAGTGGAGCTTTCACAGTCGCAAGTTATGGACCCCCTACCCTACATGAAGTAGGATATATTAGATCTATATCTACGCTTTGGCCATTGAAGCATGAATTTCTCGAGTGGGCAGTCCACTTTTGAACTTTGCTCTTGGCTTCTTTCTTCCTTCCTCAAATCATTTGCCCGATGAGATGGATCCTGACAATGTCAACTTTTCATTATCAATGCATACTGAAGTTACAAACTTGGAATCAGCTTACTGTCATGTAGCTACTACTCAAGCAGGTCTTTTTTAGTCTCTTGTTCAATGTTATAGGAGAGTAGCCAAGGTCTGACGGGTGATCTAACGATCAGTTGTTGAGTCAATTCCCGTTTGTCCGACTAAGCTTTGATACATGAAAATAAGATTGGTGGCTGGGGCCTCCCCTCCTAGGGGACCCCACTCTGGGGTGACGTTTTCATGTAACATAGCCCAAGGCACACCAGAATAATAAGCAATCACATAGAAAAGTATGGAAGACATCCCTAGGATTAACTTATCCCTCAATCTTTTACATCGATGTTTCGTACTCTAAGTAATGTGCTCACGACGAATATGATTTGGATTGGAACCAACATCCCGCTCTATCTGGGGCAACTTTGATTTAACATTCTTTGAATGAATGATTTGGGAAATCCTATGGATTGCTTCTTTCTTTAGACCGATTACCATGATGGAAAACCATCTTTGCTGGCCTTATATCAAGAGAAATGTAGCCAAAGCAAAGATGTAGGGAGATGTTGGGTTTGTCAAATGGCGAATGGAGGAAAAGAAAGCAAAACACCGGCATCTACACACCTTTGCCAATTCCACTGAAGACGGTGGAAGATGTCAGTATTCACTTTGTGTAAGGCTTACCCTGCATAGCCAAGGGAATCAACAATATAATGGTTGTTGTTGATAGATTTTCTAAGATGGTCAATCTGACTACATGTTCGAAAGTAAGTGATGCTTCTCTTATTGCCACTAATTTCTTGAATGAGACAAGAGAATAGTGAAGCATCATGGCTTACTGAAGACCATAGTGTTTGACAGAGATGCCCAATTCATGAGTGACTTTTGGAAAGGGGAGGGGCACCACTTGATGCCCATTTTTTGCATCAACTATGGTTATTTCGCATTCTCCTTTTTCTGGACATACTATTCGACTCATTATACCGGCCAATGTAGCATTACAAATTGTATTGTTACTCTTGCCACCATTAAGATAAATCTGGCCCCTTCCTCTGTTACCGCCTACATATATAGGATACTTTCATATGTGAGCATCTTCTTTAATAATAGGGTCAGGCGAAAGAATGATGAAGACAATTTCACTATATTTCTTTCTAGGAATAGGACCTATCACAAGAAGATTTTGGTGATTAGGCTGATAACATTGAAAAGAAATATTGACCATCTTTTCTTTCATTTCAGAGAAATAAGAATTGGGGGGGCAGGGGGTAACGGGCTATTCGAATCGCTCATGTATAATAAGGACATCTCCTACATTCAAAGATCCTTTTTTACCAATAGCAAGTTTTTTCAATTGCATATCATAAGGAATACAAAAAATTGCTTCCAATATAGTATCAAGAAGCACAGCTTGTGGAACTTCAATATCCACTAGCTTATTAGCTAAATGGCAATTGGGACATACAATTCAACTAGTTGCTTGTCGGGGATTTTTGTAACCCTGTTGTGCAAAAATGGGATATGCATTTTAAATAGATGCTCTAGTTATTACATATATAATGACCAATATAGAAATGGATGGAGTCATCTGATCATTTACATTAGAAAAAGTCTTTCATTTTTTCATGGTCCAATCATTGATCCTAAATTTCTACAAGAAATTTGATAGGTAGTTGGTAGAATTCCCTATTGACAAATTGGCCATTGTATTGTTATTACTAAAAATAATTGGAATTTGACTGTAATTATAACACAGTATGAAGACCTTGAACTTAAAAGGTAGAAGTATAGGAAGTATAAAGAATAAAGTAGACGAAAAATGATTTCTTTATACATGAAAAAAGAATCTAATTTGATTGATATCGAGAGATCTGATGAATTCTTCATTCATTCATTGAATGATAAATTTTGACAAGCGATGGAGATACACTATTTCCAAAATGGAAGATCACATATTTCTCAATTACATATATAATCACTTGAAAAATGGAAACAAGAAGAGACATTATTTGCTCGTTTTGAGCAAATAAAAAATAATTGCAGATTGAATGAATCATTAGATCCTAACCATGGGTCGAGTGAAATCCAAAACAAAAATCAACAATGAAAATAATCAAAAAAGCTTTGATTGTGTCATTGAAGTTATATGGAAATTCCTGTGAAAATATTGAAATAGGTTAGATAGGTAGAGAAATGCAAAATGATATGGAAATGATATTAATTGTGTCTTTCGACTAATTGTATCATTTCATTGTGCACTTCTACACGAAGCCTTTGTATATCTATCTCTGAGTAGTCCTTTATCATCTCGTCCAACAAGAAGAGTTCTTCGAATTCCATCCATTTTTTTAGAACATTTTCCTCTTCAATATCATTCAAAAGGATTTCAAATTGCCTAGTATTCCACCAACGAAGAATCCAAGTTTCTAGAGCTTTGTTAAGTGAGAGAGAAATCAACCAGGGCCAAAAGAGTATAGGCACAAGATATGGAAGAAAAGCTAATGTGTTCTTTTTTTCATTGGAAAGGTACCTTCTTTTATGGTCCAATTCTAGATTCAAAGACTCAATTCTAACACAAAAACTTAAATAGGAAATTCTAATACCTTGTTCTTCTTCGAATTATAATCTCTCATTCTAAAACTTGTATAGAAATCTTAAATTTAGATAAAATTGAAAAAAGAAACAAATTCATTCCAAATTGACATCACATATACAGAATGAAAAAAACAACAAAATGAAAGGGTTCAATAGTGTTCATCTTGAAATCCAAACCATATTCATTACTTCAAATGGATTGTTCGAGTCTTCATTGAATTTAAATATAATATAGCCTAAGAATCTATTGTTGAAATGAATAGTTTAAAAAGTTCCCCCCCACTTTTTGAAGAAGCTTCAGTTGTTTGAAAAAGGCAATTCAAAAGTTTTTTCCCACAAACTTAGATTGATTCTTCATTTCATTTAACTTCAATTCACTTCTTTATACCATTCAATTGGTACATGCAAGAAATAGGCCAATTCTACAACTTTCGTTTATAGCGGTGTCCAATTATCATCCTTACCAACAATTATCATCAGTATGATCGATGGGAATAGTTCTTGGGCTCTTGATCTCCATTTTGATTGATTGAATAACTTTTAGAAAGAAACGAAGGAAAATGAGATGATTTATTCTATCAAATAGGTCATGATCACTACCTACATTCCATGCAATTGTACACCACAAATCAGATCTAATGAATAGACCTACAATCCCTTAGAAAGACATCACGATACCCTGAAAAATATACGATTAAAAGCGTAAAGCATAGGAAATGGTGCTATACAGCCTTTGTCTTTGAAACAATTGAAGGAAAGAACAAATAAAAGATTGACAATGACAAGAATTGCTTATAGTCTTTGAACTGCAATGTTGAGCTTTCGGCCTTCTCAAGTGGGGCCCTCGTAGGGGTACTATTGAACATCGGGGGTAGGGCCTCCTCTAGGGAAAAGAGCTTTGGGGATCTTTTTTGGGGAATTTCTTGACTCATTCTCTTTTGTTTGCTAACTGATCTGTATCAACCTAATGGTCACAGACCCATCATGGCCCGAGAAGCAGCTCATGGTCGATGATGGATGACATCACCTCTGACTACCTCCCGAACTGCAAACTCACAAAGGATGGAAGAAGTTTTTTCTTTTTCTCTCATTTCTCCATGCTCTCCAGAACTCGTCGAGTCAGGGGCTCTTTTGTCCACCCTATTCGTCTCGGTCGATGACGAACCATCTCCACCAATCAAAATCCTCTAGGGACTTCACCTCCATGCTGAACAAAGGATTTCCTTAGGTGGGGTACCTATTGGAGGTAAGTCTTCGTGCCTTAACCCAACTTCAACATAATTCGCGAAGGAGCCCTCCATGCTTATACCCTGTGCCTTTTGCAGATAGATCGACTTCAGGGCTTCCCTTGTTTCCAAAGGGCATCCTTGAGTTTTTATCTTGGCATCTCATCCTTCCTGCCTCCATGGGCGAAGGTGGTTGTCTGCACTTTGAAGCTCCTCTTAAGGAACCTTGCCAGACTTTGTCACTTGTTATCTTTGGGAGGTCAGGATGTTCATCTTGTGAGGATAAGGGGAATTTTAGTGGGATCTTTGGACTAGAAGAAAGGGATTCCTTAGACCTCGATTACATAGTGACATACTCCCAATCCCGTGTCTTCTTCCTTTTTTCTATTTCTTATCAAAGATCCTCAGAGTGGGGGCCCTGGGTTCCCCATAAAGGGACGCAACCCTGGGATCTAATGCTTATGGAATCGACTTTTGGCTAGTGACTTCATATTCTATATTATAGACCTTGTCTTGCATCAAGTTTTGTATTTGCTTAAGGCACTAGCTTAGCCAAACCCTGGTATATATATGTGGGCTTTCTTGTTTGACTTCTCATATCGATCATTTGTTCGGTCAATTTTTAAGCAAGAATCACAATGTCATCTTCGTTGATTTTCATAGTCAATGTCCCCCATCCTGAGTGTGGTACATCCTAGAAGCTGACTCTTTTATCAATATGGAAGCGCTAAGGCACCTTTTCGAGTTCCTTATTTTGTGCCCAAACCCTAAACGCTGTTCGATTTCTTTGAAGCTATTAGCCCTGTGGATTCAAGTTTACCCGCCTGCCCCACCGAGTTATTTGATTGAGTCGAGGTTGGCGATCTCCTTCTTCTGCTTTCATTGCTTAGCTCTCTTTGTGGTGTTCCTAGCTCTTCAGAAGCAGGTTGGAAAGGTCTAGGGATTCTACATTTCATGGAATTTTTTGTGTTTCAAGCTAATATTTATCCTAAAAGAAAAGAACCTATCCTTGTAGTTCTAGTAAGATAAGGTCAAAGTCACCCCAAAAGAAACCCAAACTAGCCAACAAAGACATAGTCGTGGACACCTTGCCTAGGAATAAGAAACATTGATTAAAATTCCCTAGTGAACCTTTAGCAATAGTAACATCACCATCCAACTTCGTTGTGTCCTCTCATTTGATCGACACAGGTTTGATATCTAAAATTCTCTTAGCTATTCCCCTACTAAGTAGGCACAAACTATTAGAATCAGTAGGATAACATAAACAAGTAGTAGAAGAATTATTATTCATAATAATGATAAGAAAATCGACTGGGCCTCAGCCCAACCCCCCTTTTGTTTATATCTACTTCTCTTTTCTTTTGTGCTTGAACTGTGAGAAAAGTTAAAATTTTGCCACAATCTGACTACCCTACTTTAGCATATTTGCTTCTATTTGAATATGGTTTTTCAAACTTCTTGGGCGAAAAGATTTTGATGTTCTACCTGTGTTTCTGTTTTGGAATGAAGAATTCTTCTTTAATCTTTCACCTCAAGTTTGATGGATAACAAATGAGGTTTTTTTTATTGACTATTGCTCTTGAAATAAGTAATCAACCTACTTTGTGTTCTTTGCAAGAGTTTAGCTTGCTCAAATGGCCTTCACAACTATATAAAACTGAGATCTACCTTTCCACAACCTTAGCATCATTTTCTTTACCCTAGTACCTTCAAACCACCCCCCACTTGTTCCCTTGACTTCACCCATAAGCTTCCTTTCACTTACCATCAACCCCTTACTCCTACTCCATTCATCCAAACAAGTTTGACCAGTAACTCTTTTCAATCCAAATCTTTCTGATCAGCTAGCAGTTATTCCTCTCAAATCCCATTTTTTCATCGACAGGTATGGCTATTGCTGGATGTCACGGTTCTGCCCTCCTCCTTATCTTCTCGAACAATCAAGGGCTTTAGCCTTCAGCTTTCATAGGTGGGAACAGCTAACTGATCGAAGAAGTCAATCGTTCCAACTTCTCATCGGGTCGGGCCCTCTTCTCGTTAGTCATATGTAATATGTATCGCACCTAAAGAAAAGTGGAGTGAGGCACTCTCATTTAGTTTGGCATAGCTTAATCTAGAATCGGATCCCTTTTCTGAGAATATGTAGCTCCCTTTCCTACAAGTTTGAACTGGTATTCTCCTCATAGGAATATTGATAGGTCCCAATGATATGCTAAGAAAGTCTAAACCACCAAAGTAGGCCTGGTTGTAGGAAACTCTTTGCCTTATCTTGTTTAACCGGGGACTCCCTGGCAAATTCGACCATTAGCCTTGCAACTACTGAAATTTCTGCCAATCCGCTTGTCGCTTTCTATTTGTCTAAGTCGAAGAAATTTAGGCATTTGGAAATAGCACCAACTAAGAAATCGGATAATCTATATGGAAGATATATATGAGGACTATCCAAGTATAGTGAAACTAACTAGTAGTGACCAGGACCTGTTAAGCGAACAAGCCAAGTTTTTCAAAGAAAAAGAATAGGTTTGTCAAGAAGACAAGCTCCACGCTCAAGCTCAAGTCAACAGATCCTCAAAGGCCCCCGTCCTAACCCTGCCCCTTATTGAGTGCCTAACCAAAATAGTCTATTACTATTGGGCTTGGGGATGGGCTTGATCCAAAGATAGGCTTCTCAGGGCGAATCTTCGTCTAGCTACTAAGTCAATGTCAGAAGTTCCCCTATGGGCGCCAATTAAGGCCCTAACTTAGAAAAAAGAGATAAACTAGTATGATTCTTTGTCCTAAAAGTTTTGTAGCAAAAGGAAATCTTCATCAGTAGTGGAATGGAATCATTCAATCCAGGCAATAAGAAATTCTCTCCCTTTTTGAGGTTTTCTACTTTCAGACTAAAGAACTATTTCACATAAGGCCGATTAGTTTATAAGGCCGGGGCATAGACTCTCTCTCCTTAAGGCAGATTGACTGGATAACAGATTATAGATCGAAGTCAAGGTAGGCATTTTTCCCTCCCACCAAAGGTAACTAACAATTTCTAAGGCTTAATCAAATAATTATCTATAGTATCCTCCATTGAATTTAACCTCCACTCACTCCCCCTACCCCTAACTTAGAGTGATCAACTACTATTATTACTTGACTACTAATTCATAATAAGATAGGAAGTTGATTAGCAAGAAAAGTGTCCCTACGGCTAAGTCTGTCTCGACTTAATTAGTTTAACCAGGTCAAGGGGTTGAGGAGGACTTTTGAGACTAGTTTTTAGATAAGGATGTGAAAGTGTTTTTATGAAATGATCAGAGAAGAAACTCCCTCCATATATTGGTCCGATTCATGTGGACATGCTGGTGAGAAGTGAGGTATGACACCAATAATTGACAAGCAAAGCGGATCTCCATATCATCTATTGTCAAAAGAAGAAAAGTAGGAAGTTTTGTAGATAAAAGCTTGACTTGAACGAACTACTACGACCCAAACCTATCCTCGTCAAAGCGACAATCGTAGAATTCACTCTTTCCATAGTCTAATTGAATAGAAAAGTAGAATAAGACTTGGTGGATGAGAGTAGAGGCACTAAGAAGCTTCAATTCCATCTTTCTTCTTTTCTTTGAATCCATTTTCAATTTTTTAGTAGTCCATTTTGATTCCTCTTTCTAATGAACATAAGAAGAAGGGGACTCAGGTTAACAGAGATTGAGAAGAAAGCCTATTTGACCATTGATTGTGAGAAGACTTTAAGCCTTTATGCTTATTCTTCTGAGTCAGATTGGGTGCATGGAAAGGAAGGTGAGTTTCTTTTGGAAGTTTGAGTGCTAATGAAGAGAAAGCCCATGAATTGATATACGAGGAGGAGAAACATTGATGCCAGCACCCAAGCCCTATTTTCAAGCATTGATCATTGACTCAAGCAAGTATCACCAGCTTCACATTACATGTCTCCTGAACAAAGAGCACCTCTTTCCACACTAACCGAGAAACTGGAACCCTTCAGCCGAACCAACAAAGCATTCCATTGAATGAAGCCAACTTCCCTCCTAAAAAGCCAATTTTGAGAGAGAACTCTTGCTCCTCGACTCCCTGAATCCGAGAGATATAACAAAAGATGCATAAAATGCAAAGAAGACTATGGATGCAAAGTTATCCTCTATCTTATGTCTAGGAGTAGAGAAGAGACAACCTTTAATAAACAAAGCACTTATTTCTTGCTCGACCAAGATGTGTGAAAGGGAACACACTTTCAAAATGTCTCTAAATGTGGATAATGGAACTACTATTCTACTACTTTGACTTAAATTTTTTCAACTACTATGATGAAAGAAAGCAAGGAAACTCAACTTTTTCGAAGATCCGAATAATCGGGTCACTAAGGTCCACTCGTTAAGTAAAGCCTCACTTTTTCGAATTCACTAAACCTACCTTTTGACATCGCTAGAGCATCATAGATTACAAGGTTAGATTCTCTGTAAGCATGTGTAATCAACGAATTTCACAGCCACATGAAACTAGGGTACAAAAAACTAAGGTACTTCTAGTCCACCACTAAGAACTTCTGGCCATAAGATTAGCTGTTATCAACTTCACCCTAACAACTTGACTTGCATAATACCATGACGCTTGATGTGAATGCCCTTCGAAATTGTCCTGAGGTGCAATTACACGAAGAACCATGTGTGAAACGACCACGCGCCAAGAAAGACAGACGATAGAAAGCAATCCCTTTCAACATGTCAACCTGCAGAGTTGAGCACAACAGTGACTTTGATCATGTTCTTCTATCAATCTTCTGGCCTTTGCTGAACTCCTTATTCTGTAAACCTCTCACTGGTTGATCTGATTGAACCCTGTGAAAGCCCAACATGATTCAAAAGTTCTCCAAAAAAGATTCCCAGAATCCTTTCTAGTTAACCAATGGGAAACCCCAACTGTAATCCTCAAACTCAGCTCCCCTCAATTGTCAAGTAAAGTTCCCTTTCTCTTCTCAAAGAAGAGAAGGATGGAGAGTGGTAGGATATCATGTATTACATGAATTACTAACCTGTTGATTCAGAAAGTTCCCGCTACAAAGAATGGAGCCATATGACGCGAGAGTGCCACATATGATTGATATGAATTCAAAGAATACGTATACAACGTGGCGATGTAGTACATCAGCTGATTTCATATATTCCATGTATTCCTCGAGTATATTTTCATAGGGAGTATATAGTCCATGAAGATGCCTTCAGAATCAGCTTGTTCATTAGTATGCTAAAAGTAAGTGCATTCAACTGCTATGTCAGGCTTCCAGAAGACTCCAACAACCATGGGATGAAATGGAGCAAAAAAAAATTTTGCATTGATTCGATGAAGATTACTCTACCTTCATAGCCCAATGTGTTCAACAAAACAAACCAAGCGAGTCGACGGGGTCCCCCCTCTGGGGTATTGATTTTTTGGAACTTCTTTACGATACTATAATATAATATCAATAATATAAATAGAAGATTCTATTCTAAGAAATAGTCAAATAGAACAAGGTGCGTGAGTACCTCTGTGACCTCATAATCTTTTTGGTTTGTTTGTTTTTAATGTTTTCAATCCATTGAAGTTAGTGTCCTTATGCTAAACACATAATAGGTAAGGAAAGTGCATGCTAATGATCCCCAGAGGGGGCCCCAATTGGAATACTCAAGTGGGGCTTAGTTCGCATGCTTTCCTTAGCAAGTAGAGTGAGCACAAAGAATGAGAGATGGGTTGCTCTATCACATGGGCTAGGATCGCTCTACACCTCAATCAATTTATCGCCTGGTCTGGGACCGACGACGCTTATGCTTTCCTGAGCAAAAGCAGCACAAGAAGACGAAGGAAATACTGGTTTGCTTTACCATGGAAAGGAAAATTTCGAATTTTTCATTTTCATTAATCACACAAAATTACACACTTAAATAGCCTAAACACGGCCTAACAAATAGGTCCACTGTACCACTAAATACGCTAACCGACTAATCCACTAACCCACTAAATACGCCAACCTACTAACGCACTAACCCAGCTAAAATAATGGAAATCTGTATTATATCAAACTCTAACACTCCCCCATGTTTCAAACTTCACTACAGCTAACTTTAGTCAAAACATCTGCTGTATGATCTTCAATCCCCATAAGCTAATCCTAACTGAACTCTTATAATCATAGCACAAGTTGAATCCTAAGAGTAAATGAGGCCGACCCTTTTGGCGAAGTCACCTTCTTCATCATGTTCATCGGGGTCAACATCCATGCATCCTGTGATGTCATACTTCTTCTTGTAATCCACACTCGCCTTGGCCTCGCATCCACCATCTGTCAGATTAGAATACCGAGGTTCTTCAACTTTTGCAGTAGCATCTGTTTCATCTCCCAATGGCATGCTGCCCACGAGTTATTCTGTCACCATCTGCATGATTCAAAGCTTCTTCTTTTAGCACATGTTTCAACCTTTGGTTGATCAACTCCAACGCGATCAAAGTTTTCAAAATTTTTTTTGCGTACATCTCTCCTTGAATACTTACCTTTGTTTGCATTCCTCCTTGAATGCAATTTCATTTAATTCACTTCTTTTCTGTTATTGCTGGCAACCAAGATTGCTCCATTTTGAGGCCCAGCACCCTTTTTTTGCTTCAGAACACTAAGTGTTCTTGGACCATCAAACGAAACAGAAACATGATAACTTGGAAGCTCTGCTTTCTTTAAGGACTTCATGCTCTCAGGCTCTAGAGAGGAGATAGAATCAATATTCTTGGTTGCATCTGCTCTTGCTCCTCTCAGCTCTACAAGACTTCTTGGACCGACAAAATCTAGAGGATTCACAGCATCTCTAGCCCTCTCTTTTCTACCTATCATTCTTGCATTGTAATGGGAGTTCTCTGCAGCTCTTCCACCAAATCTCCCTCCAAGCCTTCCTTGAGCCTGGCCGAAATTGCTGTTTGCATTACCCACCTTTGTGTCTTCGAAATCTCTCCCTTCTTGCAAATTGTTTCGCACTGCCCGCCTTCGTGTCTTCGAAATCTTTCCCTTCTTGCAAACTGTTTTGTTCTTTCCCCTACAGCAATCACTCTTTTCGTGCATCAAAGAGTCCTTCACTCATTGCCGTCTACTCTCGGTTTCATTCCCGTCGGCTCTTTCTCTGTAGGATTCAATGCCCTCTTGCTCTCGTACCTCGTCGTTCTCCTCAGGTTTCTCCTCACAATCTTCTCGAACTACTTCGTCTTCCTTGGGTTTTACGTTCACACTGACACTGTCGTGGCATACTTTGACGCTGGTTCCCTTACGGTGTTAACTGTAACTCTTCCTTGCCCACGTTTATGTTTACGTAGACACTGCCATTGTCTGTCTCTCTTTTGCACGAGGGACTTAAAAATCCACTTCATTTCTCTGCTTCTTCCTTCTTTCGTTGCCTGGCTCCTCCACTTCTTCCTTCTACCATGGCCTGGCTCCTCTACTTGTTCCTTTTGTCGTGACCTAAATCCTCTACTTCTTCCTTCTAGAGGAAACAACAAAAAACTTGGTTGTGTTACAAAGAGAAATAAAAAAAACTGCAAATTTCAATTTCATTTTCAATAATCACACCAAATATGTTGCTAGCCTAAAAGCTAGCATTAATACATTGACATCTGAGGTTCAATGCTTGAATAAGTTGTGTTTGGAGTTTAAAGAAGTAGAAGATTCTTTACAAAAGAAATGGAAGAAAATTGAAGAGTTTGACTCTCGCAGATTAGAACTTGCGTCTATTTACACTACATTTCAACATGCTGACCATATCCTCATTCAAATGATATATTGCTATTATGTGAACTTGACGTGTTTTTGAGTTACATCCTTGAGTTCATTCTTTTATTTTTAATAATAAACATAAAAGAATTTTATAAAAATATAAAAGTGTGGTTTTAACCTAGGAAAAAATGATTGAAAATATGAATCTTGTTTCATAAATAAATAAATAGTTTAAGATTTAAACTAATAAAAAATTTGAGAGATTAAAAAATTGATTCTTATTTATTTGCTAAATCAAGACGATGATTGAATAATTTGGATGCCTAAATATAATTTGAAATTAATATTAAAAAATTTTCTTAAAATAAATAAGCAAACATTCTATTTTATAGTAAAAAAATCTTAACAAAACTAATCCACGTGTCTTCAATTGTTAAAGCTTGCAGAACCCTAAAAAACGAATCACTTGTTCTTTATACATAAACTTGTTTCAATGTGAATATATATGTTAGAATAAAATGTTAAACATTTATTGCTTGATTCATCAACCACAAACGTATGCCAACAATCATAATAATTAATCCTTTTTACAAATTTTGAATGAATCAGAATACAATATACCATAAATAATTTGTTTCCATAACTGCTAAAAAAATAAACTAAATCAATTTGAAAAGAATTGTGTGAGCTAGACCATTCAATGAAGTGTAATTGGAACAAAGTACTGTTCTTTAAAAAATAAACAACTTCAACAATTTCTTAAAATTTAAGGATTACTAATAATTTAAAAAATTTAGATTAAGCTTTAAGTGATAATAAAAAATAAAAAAGAACAGAAATTGAAATAATTCCAAAGAAATAATCATAAATTAAAGGAGAGCATTAATCAAGTAATGACATACATGTAAGAGAAGTTCATCATTAACTATTTGTATACTCCTTTTATAAATAATTTGTGTTTTTTTTAATTTTAAAAAATATTTTATTATCATCAAAATAGAAATGTTATTGTGTTATTGACCTCCTGTCACAGTATTTTGTTTATTGATAATAAACACTAAGTACTTTTAATAAATTTTTTAAGTTAAGTTTTAAATTTTAGATAGATAATGTTTGTATTAATGGGAAAACTTGAAGAAATGTAGCATAAGCAAAATCCTATGAAAAACATTTTAGTTTGAGTAGCAAACTATTAAAAGATCCACTTAGAACTAAATTTTGCGGACTTTAATTTTACAGTGATTAAAATGTTAAACTTGATTGAAATATTTATCACAAGTCACAAAAGTTAAATTTTATTAGAATTAATATTTTAAAAAAACTTAATTCCTTTTTGTTATCTTGAATTTATTTTATCATTGTATTATATCTTAATATTTATTAAATAACTTTTGTAAAATGCATAATTTAATTATAATAATAAATTGAAAAATAAATGCTAATTAAAAAATACTAATTATTAATAAATGAACCAAAGGTCTTTACAGCACCTAAAACATACTGGCTATCGTTAAGCGTTCTGGAATGCAAGTTCCAAAACTCGTCGGTCAATTGTAATACTAAGTACAACTACAAATATTTTTTATGGTCATAGAATGGGTCAATACTCTCTTATCCACAAATACAATTTGTAAAACATCACAAACGGTATGACTAATGACCTTTCGAGCAAACCAGGGGGCAGTCAAGCCGAAATAAGCTAACATTGAGAGACATGTAAGCCTTATATATAAAACATCTTTATTTACTTTCATAATATGGGACTAAAGTTAAGCCTTGTTTTTACACAACAAGACTCTAAATTACAGGACTAAGTAGAACTTTCTAATCATGCAATTTCATGATCAAATGATCTTGATCTCTCCCATCTCTTTTATAAAGCCTAAGAAATGTTGGAAACAGATTAAGATAAATTTAACAATTTCGATGAAATTCTTTTTCTAAAGACTCTCATCAAATCTCATTCGTTCAACATGCAGTTTTCTTGAACAAATAGTCTTAGTTTCTAATTGAGTGACTCAAGTGCAGCATCCCTTCTAGTTTTTCTAAGCCTTTAGTAGCCCATGATATTTCACACCACTCTAGCTACTTCCTTTAGTCGTGACAATCTTAAATATAGCATTCTTCATAAGTTAGTTAAGTTGTTAATTTTCTCTATTTCTAATTGATTTATTTAATATAGTTGTGCCTCTTTAATCATTTTATTAACCATAGGATTTTGGTTGCATTGATTTTTATTTTATGTCACCAATTTTATTTCCCATATTGTCATTTGATTTTGCTGTAAAGCTGTCATAAATTGTTACTTTTATGAGGGTCTAGCCAATAACGCTTTTGCTAAATGGTTTTTATAAATTTTGTTTCATAGATTTTGATGGGATTAGATGTAGTTGTTTAAGTAGAATCACCTAAATATCATTGTTGTACATTTTAGTTCTTATTAATTTTCCTATTTCATGTTTTTTTCATATAAATTATACCTATTAAAAAACTAATATTTTTAATATAAACTTAAAACTTTTATAAAATTCTTTTAAAAAATTATTTGAGTATTTTTGTGAGAAACTTAATTTTTTATTCACAATAATTCATCTGCTTCTTATAGACCTAAACTACGTCATATGTCTTTATGAAGTATTATTTAAAAAGGAAGGGGTGAATTGTTTAGAATAAAAAGTTTTCTTTCTTTTAAAATATTTAAAAGAATTCTTTAATATAATTTTTAATAAAAATAAGTATGTCTTTAAAAATGGCTTTTAGTAAATATTAAATTTATTTTTTAAAAATTTACTCTATTTTAAAATATGTTATTTTCTTTTCATAATAAATTTTTAAAAAATATCAAAAAATTTGTATAAATAAAAAATGACAGGCAAATTATTTTTCAAGTGATTTAGCTTAAAATGAAGCCTTTATCTACCCCTTCCAAAATATAATAAAAAAAAACTAATATGACTCTTTTGTCGAATGATTGGTAGGTTAAAACTTTACAATAACAAAATAATAGAAATTGGCTACTACGACCTCACATCTTAACCAACTTGAAATAAAAAATAATTTAGCATCGCATAACAAAAATTAATACAAAAAAAATTTATACTTCAAAATATTGAAAGTGGTGCCAGTTTTTTAATGAATTAATTAAAAAAATTAGAAAACTTCACTCATTTGAGAAGAAAGTGAAGATTACTAGTTTGATATGTGAAGGACAATGCATATGGATGTGATTATGAGCATTGGGTGCTAATGGCTTAAATGTCGTCACTTGAAAAGTTTTCTTTAAATTTGTAAAAAATTCATCAATCAATTTTATTCAAGAATTGACTTATTTATAAAAAAATTTTTAATTACAAAAAGTACTTACCAAAGTTATTAATTAATCATTATGGATAAATAATGAAAATCCAAATGTCATCAAAAAATGTCTAAAAGAGCCACAACACAAGAACCACTTGATCTAAAGGCTCCTAGAATATTTGATCATGAAAATAGCATGATCAAATGGCTTGGATTAAAAAAGCACTATTTCATGTAGATTAGTTGATCTAAATTGTGATATAATGACAAGATTTTTTCTCATATGCATGGATAAAATGAGTGGTGTTCGATTATGAAATTGCATTATCGAACAATGAATCTGGTTCGATGTTTTTAAAAGGCAAATAAGATTATCATCATTTGATTACATAATTGCATGATTAGATGATAGAATCGCCCTAATAATTTTGAGTATAGTCATGCAAAATTGTTATACAATTCAGCCCAAGATTGGATTGTTATTACTTTATAAGAATTTTCTTATGCCACATAATAAGTGCATTGTTTGGGCTTAGTAAACCCCTGGTTCACTCTAAAGTGATTTCACTTATTGCTAATACACCCATACTATATTAAATTTGGTTTTTTGAGTTATGTATTGAACCAAAAATTTTTCATGAGTTTTGGTATTATTTTATCAATCTGATAAACCCAGCTACACATATTTAGAAGTTGTGCTCTAATCGAACACTTTTGATTATTATTAATAATAGGTTTTCTTTTCTATTATTTTAATTATATTTTTTTAACCAATCAATTATTATAATTATAACACACTATTTTAAATATGTTATTGATATAAAAATTCTAATTATATTATTAAGAATAAAATAATTCTTTAGATGGTTGACTTTTGATAAAGATTTTAAAATCCTAATATTGTTTCTAAAATGATTAATTTAAATAAAATTTTGTTATTGGCCCTTAAAAGAGTGATTTTAATTAAGCTTAACATTCTAATAAAAATAAAATTATAATATATAAAATTAAATTCAAAATATTTCTTAGTTATTTGTTAATCCAACCGAAATGATCATCACAAACTTTCACCTTTGCTCTTCTTTCTTTTCAATGTTTACCTTAAATAGAGGTATCATCTATCTAAAATTTAAAATTTTTTAAGAAAATTTATTAGTAATACTTAGATCTTATGATCATCAAACAAAACATCAGGACAATGGGTCAACACAATAACCTCTCTTTCCTGATGAAAACATAATTTTTAAAAAAATTCATTAAAGCATAAATTATTTTTAAAAATGAAATGCACAACTATTAAATATAAGCTCCTTTACATGTAAACAAGACTAGATTAATGTTCCCCTATAATTTATTCTCATTTTAATCTTTCACTTTCTATTCTGCCCCACTTTGTCATCACTTAAAAAGAGTTAATCTATATTTACTAAATTGTTCACAAATTTATAATTTTTTGAAGTTATCAACCAACTAATCAATTTATTTAACTCTATTATGTTCAAATTATACTTATATTTATTGATCTAAGACTTGCATAATTTCTTCAAATATATTTAATTCTTTCCTTCAAACTATTACCAAAATTTGTTGTTTATGCTATCTTGTGTAATCCATGACTAAATATTTGATACAATGGAGTATTGTTATGAAAGATTAAGGTGTAATACCAATCATAATTAATCTACAACTTTTTCTTTTGGAAGATCATTACAAAAAACTTGAAGTTTTAGGATTTTTTTGACTTTTTTATTTATTTATGTTTATTTTCTAAACATAATTTTTCAAATCTTATTTGTAATATATATATGTGTGTGTGTGTGTGTGTGTTTGTGTGTGCGTGTTTGTGCATGTGTGTGCATGTGTGTGTGAGTATTATTTTAGTTAGAATTAATTAATCAATGTTGCAATATATAATATTTTATTTTAAGTATTAGATTTGGGAATACAGACCATTTTAGCTCCAACACATTTAGATGTAATTAAGAAACTTTTCTTAATCATATAAAACATGCTTCCAAAAGAGCTAAATCCTCATAAAAAAATAGACAAACACTACTAAAATAATACACCATAATAAGCATGGTAATAGAATAAAATAATTCGATGACATTAATTGTAAATTAATAAAAAAATCTTATGCTTGATAAAATCTTATTGAGAAATAAGTGTTTTAATTAGATCAATTATAATTAAAGAAAATTGAGAACTTAGCTTATTTGAGATTTAAATAGAGATTATTAATTTTTGATTGAAGCATGTTCCATAAGAAAATCTGAATGAGCAATGAAAACTAAATGTTTGAATATCAAGACTTAAAAAGTTATCTTCAGATTTTGTAAAACTTTTACCAGTCTATCTTTTTGAAGAATTCACTTATTAATAAACAATTTTAAAAACTAAAAGCACTTGCAAAGTTAACTAACTACTCATTATTATTTAAATTGAAATATCCACCACAGTTTTTAATTAATAAATTTTAAAAATCCAAACAACAAAAAAGACTCATTACATAAAAGCACTCAATCAGAAGGCTATTAGACCATTTGATTGTGAAAACTTCTCAATTGGATGGACAAGATTAAAAGAATTATTTAAAAATTAAGATTTCATTTGAACCAATAAATTTAAATCTTGATTTGACTATTAGATTTAGCTATTCCTTGCAGATGACTGTGAGATTTCAAATTTATGTTATTGTGAATGAGGATCTAAATAAGTTTTTTTAAAAGTGGATGATATTAGAATCATTCGATCACATAATTGTCATTGGATAGCAAAAGAACCCCCAAATTTTTCAGTACAACCATAAATGGATACAAGTTTTTTTGTCTGACATTGAATAAATGATTGATTATTATGGCTTTATTAGATCTTTCTTACATTGAACATTTTGCAATTTTTTTGTTTGTCTTCCCCCTACTATGCTCGAGATGTAAGTTATGTTTGGATTCTTGAGTTATGAATGAATCAAAATTGTTTGATAGGTTTGAGATTTATTTTATTGACATGATAAATGTAATTAGCTGTATTCAAGCACTGTGTTCTAACTAAGACTTTTTGCCCTTTTTAGTAATATGTATTTTCGTTGTTTTAATTATATCAATATTTTTTTACAAATTTTTTTTTATAATTAAAATACACTTTTGGCAACAAATTTTGGAAATAGAGTTTTCAAAGGTACAATAAGAATAAATGATTCTTGGATGTTAAAGATGAGATCAATATTTTAGAATCCATACTTTTTTAAGATGATTAATTTAAATGAGGTCAAATTTTTTTACCTTGTATGAGTGATTTAAATAAAGCTTAGTATATATTCAAAACCAAATTGGAATAGCTAAAACTAAATATAAAATAAATCCCACTATTAAATTCAAACCATAAGTCGTCTTCTTCTTTAAATTCTCTTATGAGCACAAGCATTAGTTTTCTAAAATTTACAAATTCTCTTCAAGAAATTCATTAATAATTCTTAGGATTTGTTATTATAAAATAAAGTACCATGATTACGGGTCAATAACATAATATATTGTACCATCAAATACTTTATGATTTATCATAAAACTGTTAACTATCATTTGATAGTGATAGTTTCCTTTCTATAACACTTTTGGTTCCTTCATTAAAAAAGCATCATATAATCATATAACTTGTTCCTTCTCCTTCCTTAAAGGCACCTTCATCATTATATAATTTGTCTCCCTCTTCCTAGCCTTGATAATAGTTTTTCATTTCAGTCCTAACTATAATATCTTTGTTATTAGATGCTTTCCTTTCATAATTCTACTCATTTAGTACATAATTTTTATTATATTAGATATCCATTGTGACAAAACCTTATAAATATTACCATTTCTTATACATTCTATTGAAAATGACTTCTAAAAGTTTTTCAACAAATTCCATAAAAATACTACTCCAAGTGTTGTTTATTTAAGTAAATAATTCATATATTTCTAAAATCATTTGGCACTTTTATTATTTTGTCCTTAAAAATTCTCATAGAAATAAATTAATATTTTTTAAAAGGTTTTCGTATTTTTAATGGCATATCCTTTTCAATTTGAAGAAAAATTATTATTTAGTGTTCATTTTCATTTGTTTGCCATATTTGACTTCTCATTTATATTGTTAGTTCTTTCGAATAGTAGTCTTTGTGATATTATAAAAAAAAATATGCATATGAAAATTTCATTTAATTACATTCAAAATAAATTTTAAATACACTTACATTTACTCAACAAATATTAAAATAATTTTGAAGTCTATTGAATGTTTTGTAAACTTTCCTTCATATAAGAATTTATTTATTCAAGTTCAAACAATATTGGGATGCCTCCAAACAAACTCTTCCTCTACTTCCCAAGTGCCTACTAGTTACTATAACTTATCCATTATAGATTCAACATGGAATGCTGCCCTTCTTTCTTTTTTTGAATTCCCATGTTATGAACCCCATTGGCCTTTCCTTATAAAATAATCAAGGATGCACCATCATGCTACTTTGATCATGTTTAAATATATAAGTAGTATCAGCAACAAATTTTACTAAAACTAAAAGGAAAAAAATAGTATGCTCCCTGACTAATGATAATGACAAAACTATATTGTAAGTAAAGTAACAATTTATTTCAATAATTTATAAAAGAACAAAATTCCTTTTCTTTAGTTATCCTCATTTTCCTAACATTATAATGCATTTTATTGGGCTTGCCTATAACAATACATGATCCTCTTTCTAACAATCAACTTTCTTTATTTTCTTATCAAAAGTTCCACGGAGTAAACCATTTCTTTATTAATTCATGCTTCGTTTCAGTGGATCTTCTTAATAGTTTCTAAAATCATATCTATATCAAGAAGGGTAATATTAAATTGTTAATATCAATATAATGATAATATCACAATATATTATATAAAACATTATAAGGTGCCATATCTATGCTAGATAACAATTATTATTGTAAGCAAATTAATTAAAAGTCAAATACTTATCCTAATTACATAAGAAAACTAATTTTCATGGACTAAACATTTTCATAATTATTTTAAATATTCCCTTTCATTGACTTCTATTTTAGCCTAAAATGTTGTGTTAAACATTAGTTTCTTATAATATGCTTCACACAACCTTCTAAAAAGTATGTAGTTTGGAATTCTTATGTAATATAATAGTTCTTGCCCTACTGCATGAGCCCTACTATTTTGACAACATATATCTGACCTATTTGTTTTTACAAAAAAATTATTTTATCAATAGGTAAAATATTAATTTTTATTATAGAAAACATCATTTTCAATTAATTCTAATTTAATGTCACTACCCAAAAATATTTTGCTTTTAATCTCCCTCACATCGACAGCTAGCTTAAGATAATAACTTCTTAGTATCAATATGCCATAAGGACAAATGTAGTAAAGTTAATTCTATTTGATATGGATATAGAAAATATCACTAAATTATACTAAGCTTCCTTTATTTTATGTCCTTATTAAAACATTCGTAGCTACTTTTACTTTTTCTTAGGTGATATATGAAGTCAAAATTAGAATGCCATAATAATTAAGCCACTCTGATAATCAGAATGTCTAAATAGATTTATTATGAAACTAATTATGAATAACATATTATATGTACTTTTCAAAAACAAGAAACCAAAAATTGAAAACTTAGGCATATTTTGATAGTAGAGTTACAACAATTAGTAGATAGGAATTGGAGATTTGAAACCAAGAAATGGAACCTATTTCTTCATCATATTCTTTAAAGAGATAAACCCATAACCTATTTAAAAAGGAAACTTAGTTGTAATGGAATCTACTCATGTAGGGTTTGATGAAATTATGCATTGAAACAAAGAGGTAGATTTACAAGACAAAAAAGGCTTTGGAAAAGTAAAATTGGTAGAAAAACAAAGATCATGGAATGACAAACTTCATGGATTTCTACTCAAACAATATTTTAGGCTGGGAATATAGATAGAATTTTGTTCAACAACGATTGTGTTGATTAACTTTTTCTAGTCCAACAATACATGGACGATGCCATATTTGGAATAACAAATTGTGACTTATGTGAATTAATTGTTAAGCATGTAGGTGTAAGATTTGAGATGAACACAATAAGTGAGGTTTCCTATTTTATTGAATGCAAGTTAACTAGGACGAGAAAAGTATCCTTGATATTCAATAAATCATATAAATTAGATGTTAAAACATAAAAAATAAGAAAATAGTTGCACCAAAGGTGTTAGCATAGAATGAAAATCACTTTAGAGATGTACTCTTAAGTGACCTCTCTTTTGGAGCACAAACTAATACCTCTCTTTAAAAAGGAATTATATATGGTGCATCTATTTCTAAATTTGTGCTTCAAAATACAAGTGAAGCCTTGAGGAAAGAATTTTTTTATTTGGCCATGTTGGATGGTTTCAACTTTTTTGAGAGTGAATGTTTTGGAATCAATGGACATTCCAAGTGACCACATTATTATGGCAAAAGGTGGGCACTCAAAAATAAAAAGTAAATAACAATGTGGTTACAATTAAAAATAAGAAAAGTCTAGTGGTAAAGGGTTATAATAAGTAGGACTAAACTTAGAAGGAATACTTGAACCAATGGTAAGGTTGAAGGCAACAAGGTCATTTTTACATTTTTCTTAATACAAGTCATTTAAACAATACCAAACGGATGTTAAGAGCACTTTCTTAAATTTTGTTATTTAAGAGAAAGTGTATGTAGAATAACGGGACTACATTCAACATTTTCTTCATCAAAATTATGTGCATAAGCTAATGAAAGAATCATATCAATTACAACAAGAACAAAGATCCTGTTATGAACATACTTAGAAGTTTTTTAATCAAACTTTATTTTAGGATTGGAATGTAGATAGGACTTTTTTCATCATGAACTATGCTAATGAACTTCTTCTAATCAAGGATTATATAAACAATATCATATTTGGTTCAACCAACTTGGACTTATGTGAATGATTTAGTGAGCATAAAGGTGTTTCATTCAACTTGAACATAATTTATGAGGTTACATATTTCTTTGGATTGAATGATAAGGAAGATAAGAAAGGTAACCTTGTATACAAAATCAAGCATAAAAATATGGTGTTAAAATTGTGTGAGCATGAGAACATCAAATGCATTTCTACTTTGAAGAGTCCCCACCTTACTATTGAAAAAACATGAGAAAGAAAACAATTAAATTTCAAGGTATACCTAGAAATGACTCATTCTTTACTTGACTATTAGAACACCTGACATAGCTTTTAGTGTCGCACTTTTTTGATCAATTTCAATCAAGCCCCAAGGACTTCCGTCTAGAAGTTATAAAAAGAATATTTGATAATTGCTTGAAGCAAAGGTGTTATGGTTTTGGTCTCCCAAAATTGTCTTATGTCATGGTCTCATACAATATGGCTACAAAGATTATGTATGTTCTTGAGTACATAAGAAAAACATTTTAGGTATTTAATCATAATATATTGCATTTGGAGGATTTCTAGTAAAAATTTTTTGGTTTCAAAAAGAAATTAGGTGATATGGCATTACATTTACAAACAATTCCTTAAAAATATGACAATTTGAATGCCTTTTTTAGAACTGAAAGCATTATAAAGTACTGTTCAATTGAACAAATTAATTTTAAGCAACATTTCATCATGGACTATGTTGATTGAAATATAATTGACAAAGAATTTGTTGCTAACAGCATGTAACAAGTTAGCACCTTGACAAAGCTTCTTAGCAAAGATTTACTCCTTAGAATTAGAAGACTTTTTTATGATGACCAAAACAGGTTATTGTTCCCATGAGCTATTCTCAATGATATTTTGATTTTCATAACATAATTAAGTAGCATACTTATCGATTATCTAGCTTTGCTTGTAGATATGATAGGTGAACAACATTAGAAGGACATTAATGTCAAAACCACAAGACGATTGATTAAATATATGGATATAACTATTTGTGGAATTAGAATGGAAAGGATTCTAGCATGGACAAGTAACTAAGTGTTTTTTTGTTGAAAAATGAATAACAGGAGAGAGTTGAATTGTGTGTTTAACAAATTTTTCTTATTCCAAAAATCTAGGAAAAAATTGTGAGCTTAAAATAAAGCTTTTTTTTATAAAACTTATAAATAAATTAAATTTCTTAATAATAAACAAAATGCTCAAAAGATTTTTTAAGTTGTTCGACTAAAACCTGTGTCTATATCCACCCTAAATCCCTTTTCAGGCATCTACTAACCACTCCATTTTTCAAAGCTAGTAGAGTTAAAACAAATATATATTGGTGCTCTAATGAGATACTAAAATTTGAGAAATTCTGGCTACATGAAAAATTTTAAAATTTAAAATTTTTGCTTACAAAAATCCATACACCTTTAATATTTACAATTCTAGCATGGTCAATTGAGTACATATATGGATATAACTATTTGTGAAACACCAAAAATATAATAAAGGAAAGTGGGAGAAATGGAGATCGACAAAAATCCATAACTTTTATAATTAGGTAGAAATGCATTGCTCATAGTTTGAACATCAGTTTGACTGCATGAAAATTTTCTTTTTTGATTCATTTGTTTTAAGAGAGTGGATAAGGAGACATTGAAATCGATGATTGAGTCATATGATCCTGACCCAACCCCCTGTTTCAGCTCAAATCAGGGTGATTGGTCGAAAATGGAAAATTCCATTCCGTCTGATTGATCACCGGCGTCGAATGCTTTAAGCATTGCCTCCTCGATGACCAACAATAATGCATAGAAATAAAGAACACAAGAAAAGATTTGAAAAAATTTCATTGAAATTAAAATAGATAATTTATTTCTTTTCTTTATATAAATCGAGGCGTCAGCAACTAATAGACAAAAGGCCTAGAAGCTAACAAAAAATCAGAACTAAACTAATGGCCTATTTTCGATCTTTATACCAGGCATTCTTCTTATGTTATGAGGATCTCCTTAGTGATTCTTTTCTTTTCAGACGAAGAAAATCTCTTTTTGTTTTTATTCTTGTTATTGTTATGGCAATGCACGTAGTGAAGAAAGGGATGGAAAGTATATTTCCTTCAAAGTTATCTTTTTTATTTTCTGAGAGTCAAGCGAGTCTCTATGACACAATGCTTTATTTTTACCCTAGTTGAGTCAGAATCACTGAGTGAGAAAAAGTGAAGATATTAAAGAAAAGAAAAAAATAAATTAAAGAAAAAAAGTGAAAAAAGAAAAAGAAGATTTTGACATTTATCCAAGAAGAACCACCGATGTGATAATGTATAAACATACTGAGGAGAAGTCACCAATTACACGGCTAAAAAACTCTGCCTGGGGTGGATGGGGCTACCCATTCTACGTCGGTGGTACGACGAGCACAGGGGGCCTGAGTTTGCTACATGGACTTCCTATGCATTTCCAAATGGAACCCAGCTCAGCTCTGCCAAGCATGGAGGATGTGAGTCTACACCCAAGCCATCGTGCGTGAGCACTACGACTAATCAGCTGGAGTTTGCTGGTTCCATGCCTCCTTCATCAAATCAATTCTCTTTCTTTCCTTTCGTGAGAATAGAAACTTCATCACGAGTTTCCTATTCCACTTTTTGTTTTTATAAAAAGGTTTTCTTTTGTGTCAGTTTCAATTTGAGCTCCACTCGGGTCCGAGAATCCTTATCCACCTTGTTTTCATTTTGTTTTCAGGGCCTTCTCTGAAGTTTGTTCAAACAAAAAAGATGAAGAACTGGTTTTTCTATGCGGAAACCCATTTCTTTGATTGGTTCATGGAAAAAGGAAAAAGATTGTGACGGCTCTCGTAGTTCTCCTTTCCGAGTGCAATTTCTATGTTATGTATGGTTGTGCAAACAAAACCTAGGGTAGATGTGCCAGCGGTGCAATAAGCATCACCTACATTTGATTTGCCTACATAGAGTGCGATACAACTAGATGTAAACGAGCAAGCATTGTCAATATATATGTGTCTGGAAACTGGGTATACTTTGGCTCTTACTACTTTCATGAGTGCCTCTTTTTACCACTTCTTTTTCATGGTCACTGCTAACCAGGTTGCTCAATATTTCATGCTCTTGCTATAGTTAAATGATCATCTTCTTTGTAGAGCTTCATCCTTGGTTTTCTTTAAGAATATCCCTGCATACAAAAGACTCTTTTAGAACAAAACTAAAAAGACATCTTAAGTACTAGGATAACTTCAAAACGGCAAACCACACATCTCTTATATGCTCATACTGAAGGATTGTTCAGCCTTCTCCTCTTTACTGCTGCACAACTCTAAGAATTTGACCCTGAACAAGCCGTAGTTTCAGCACTAGTGTAGCTTAGGCATGTGACATCCACAACACCTACTGGAGTTTGTGGTGCCTTGGAAACCAAAGAACTCCTCATCTCCACCAGCCGCATGTCATGTATTACTTCATAGCATTTCATTACTTTGTTTTGCATTGAACAAAGAAATCAGAATTCCAAAGCATATACCATTTGAAATATATAGAATTCAATAGCTTACCTTCTCCATGTAGGCACAATGGTTCAATACGTTGTCTATTAACAGTTTGTTAGCATTACCAAAGACAACAAGTGCAACAATGGCAACAAATTTTTTGCATTGATGTTTACATAAAAGGATTACAAGAGCTCACTTTTGATTTCCAAATTATTCCATAACAACAGAATAAAGCAAACCAACCTCTACATGCATTTAAAATGTGCTCAACGTAATGGTTGATTTCAGATTATTTTTGGGGACTACCATTACTAAACTTACGAACAAAGTAGTCCATAAAGGAAAAAAGTGTCACAGAATGCATTCTCCATTCAAGTGTGCTCAATACCAAAGCTCCATCTTTTGAATAGTCTTTGCCTCAAATACATACTTGGCATTATCGATCTATATAACTCAATAAGTCAAACGTAGCAATTAGGAGAAGAAATAACATTCAAGAAGAAGGTTTGCCTGTAGATTAAGGGATAAGGGGACTTTCGTTTCCTCTATCTTGGCAGCCCAAGATAGGAAGGCAACGGCTAGCAATTGGGTCATCCAAGCCTTCACGTTCTATACAAACAAATTGAAATCGCTTTATTATTAACGATTAAAAGAAGATAAATACCAGTTGCATTGAGACATTTGTGAAAGTATTCGGCATATAGATCCCAGCAAAGTCATATGGCATGGTTCTTACTGAGAGCTCATATGCAAAGAGGAAGCGATTGAGATAATTTACAGATAAGTAGGCACTCAGAGGCCCAAAGATGTAATAGGCATGAACCTGCAAATGTGCATCCCAAATCCATTCAATCAACCATACAGGAGCCAAAAGAAAGTGTTGAGAAGGGTAAAAGAAATCAGATAAAGAGAAATGCAGTTACATCTTTTACAAGAAGCAGATTGATGCTAACTGAAAGGTAAATCGTGTGAAGAATATGCTAACAAATACTAACATAGAAGGCCTATAACCATGAAAGAAGACAAAAATAATCCTAAAAGGGGGATAATGAAAAGAAGAATCCACCTTCATAATCCAATCTACGGCATTATTTCTTACGGATATGTCCAAAGACCCTCTCATCAACCGCTGGGCATATTCCTTTGCCAGAGTATGCTCAGATTATTAGTTTAGAAATGCAAACAGGCATTCTTCATAGTGCGATGAGCAAAGAAAGAAGGATTCCAGGAAAAAAGAAGTCTTTTGCTCGAAAATTTTTCCAAGCCCACTCCATTGACCTTTCCGATTGATAACCATCTTCTCGTCCTCTTCAAAAACAAGGATGCTGCTATTATCCTTGGCGCATAAAAGGATGGAAGATGCTAGTCGCAACTAACTCCCATTGTAGCTAGATCGGAGGTACAACAGGCATTACTTTCCTTATGGATGGAGATGTGCTCTCTTCTCCATCCGCCGCATGAAATTCCCTATCATAGTTGAGCCCAGAGGTAGAGCTTCCCCATTGTGTGTTGGTTCTCTTGATAAATGGTAGAGGGAAAGAGAAGAGGGAAGAATAGTGATGGATAGAATAAAGAACACTGCATATATGGAAGAAGAAGAGTTGCTGAAGTGATGGACAGGATAAAGACTGTTGCATATATGGAAGCAGAAGAGTTGCTGAAGTGATGGATGCTGAAGCTTTAGGGTAACTGAGGAGGGTGTAAAAGGAGGTGTCTTTTGTTAGAGGGATATTTAGTGAAGCCCTATAGAAAATGATGAGTTTATTATTTGATTATGGAAATATAATTGCGAAATCTTGTAGATTTTAAATGAACTTTATAGTGTTACTATAAAATTCTTTAGTATCTAAAACTGGACTATTGTTTGGATAATTTATGTCACATAAAATTTAATTTAATTATTCTTTATAAACAAAGAAATTATCATATATATAATTGTTTGTCTTTATGTTTAACAATTTTATTTTATCATAAAAAATCTTTAAATTTAGTTTTATGTGACTATGTACAACTTTGACCATTAACTTTTGATCCAAACAAACCTAAAATTTAGTTGGGATTAAATATCGTATGGTTTAAAACTATTATCTTACAATATCATATAATATTACTTAATAATATAAATTATTTTTTTAATTTACTAGAAATTATAAACTCACATGTAAACACAGTAGATGTTCAATAAATTTGAATTTATATAGATGTTAAATATAAAGAAGTCATTTGGATGACTTTAAGTTCAAAAAAAAATATAAATAACTTATTTTTTAGCTATACGAATATGTTGAATATTTATTAAATTTTTTTTTTCTACTAGAATTATAAAATGCTTTTTTTATCTTGAAAAAATATGATAAAAGAAAAAAATAGAAAAAGACGACTGTTTAAGGGATCGTTAGACAATGTTGCCATTAAATAATTTTTCAAATGAAAAAGAAGATTTTGTCACCATCGTTCAATTAAAGAAATTTAACAAATTAACAAAACAATAATTGAAATGTTAAACTAATCCCAAAAATAAACTTCATAGCCAACTCTGCTATTAATGTTTTTCTTGGGAAAATAAGTAGAAGCATTGTTATGATGCCAACTTTGGCCTTTCCCCATGCATGGTCCGAGTCAACCAATGACTTTCTTTTTTTGATATTTAAATTACTTATATGCTCGAAAACTATCTTCGATCATCATTTGCTTTATCTAATTTTACTAATATATAAAATATTAATTTTGAATAAGGATTTTTGGATAATTTTACATAAAATATTTGGTACACTTTTTATGTTTTGCATATTGATATTGTTTAAATGGAAAGGTATTGAATTACAAACATAAATAGGGAATATAAGCCACAAGTTAGATGTTACTCTTTTATGCTTTCAGTTGAGCAAAAAAAATTATTATTGAAGAAGATTGAAAGAAAAAATATTTTATTTTGTTACAGTGGTATTCTTTTTTTAATAACATAAATTATGAAGAATTATAATCAAACTCGTCAAAGATGCACAGAATCTCTTTTTGACTTTGACATCTTTCTGTGTATTCATATTCATTTAAGGATGAGGAAGGAGAATCACTCCTTTCCTTGCACGCTGATACTTTGCTTGGAAAAATGGAGTGAGACAGGCCCTATTTAGTTTAGCAAGCCAATCCTAAATTGGATCCCTTTTCCATTTTGTCTCTAAGACGAGGCAAAAGAGAGTCTCAGTAGAGCCAAACACCGTCTGCTTGCCACTTTCCTCCCTTTGCCATCTTGGGATTACGTTGATTCGATTCGCTCCAAGCGAGTTCCACTTATGCGGCGTGAATAAAGTTCTCACATTCTTTGATCGTGTTTGCTACCAACTCAAGATATGCTTATTGGTCATCATGAGTTGTACCTGATGTGCTCAGAAATCTGTCGAATGCCGTCCTTGCCAAGGCTTTATGCTTAATACATAACATAAGGAAATGTTGCTTTGAGATACATATTGGATTTCAAGAAGATCCCTAATGGGGGCCTCAGACAAAAAAGGAAGTGCACGAACAACAACAATATTCACCACTTCCAATTGAAAAACAAATTGTAGTAATTTATGCAGTTATAAATGGCTGCCTTGTTTGAGTCCAATGATGAAAGCCTTGCAAACAAGAAGAGGAAGGTTTCGTCTCGGTAGTGCCGATGTCGGAAGATCTGGTAGTTCCTCCTCTTCCTTCAATATCAGTCATTATACTTTCCTTCAGATTCAAATGCTCTAGAATGGGGGGCAAAATATGGGGATTTTAACTGACTTGGTGTTCAACCCATAGTGTTGGATGGGTTCATTCAGTTATGGCTGCGGCTGGGATTCAAATCTTTCTTCCTTCTCTAGAGTTCTAATGCCAAGCTCAATCAGTTCAAAGTGGTTGGCCCCTCATGTTGCGTGGCATAGCCAACCCCCTCTTGGGGTGCTCTTTCTTCTTCCAAAAACCTAGATGGATCACCCCTTCTTCAATGATCTGACTACCATTTTTGAAGGAACTGGAGCTACTTTTCCTTTTCTCCATAACTTCATGCCTTTTAAGAGGCGATTTGTTAGACGAACTCAGGGCTTCACCTAAGAAAAAGAGATCTCCATTGGGGAAGTTTTTTCTCTCTCATTCACCCTCGTATATCCATAGGCGGGAAGCGAAACAAGTACTTAACGGTGTGAGTCGAGTTTGAGATGCCACCAGCCTCTAACCATAGAAGAACTCCTAGGCGAGGGCTGCTAGGCCCCAGGGGCCCCCAACTTCAGTTGGTTACTCTGTTAGGGTTTGGAAGCAAAACTCTAAGGTGGAAGATGACGAAAAGGCTGGTTGCGTTACTAGAAAAAATAAAACATTAACTGAAAATCTCATTAATTAATCACAAGCAAATTACACACTTAAATAGCCTAATGCACCTTTAACAAACGCCTAAAAAAAGCACTAAATATGCCAACCTATTAACCCACTAACCCAGTTGAAATACTACAAATCGGTTTTGAATGGTTTGACTATTTTGAATCAAACTCTAACACTCCCCCTTGATTCAAACTTTCCGACACCCAACTTGTCTCGAAACTTCATCTTAGACACCCATTTTACTCCAATTATGTTCCACCCTTGATGAGGTTCGGCTAACTGCCATGCAGCATAATCAGGATGAGAGGATCGAATTTCTAGGTATTGATTCTGAGCTGTTGTTCGAGCTTAATATATGTTGCTCATCTCCATCAGTTCCAAACTCATCTTGAATTGAAACTTATACTGTTCCAGCTTGTGTTTCCTCTGACCAAATCCAACTTGCACTCTTTTCAAACAGTATGTTTCTACTTACAACAAACTTTCCATTTTGTTAGGTTATACAACCTGCAGCCTTTGGATTGTATACAATACCCAATAAATATGCATTTTTCTTATTTTTGATCCAGTTTACTTTTGTTGTGTGAACTGAGCAAGGCATATCCAATGCAGCCAAAGACTTTAAGATGTCCCACACTTGGTCCCCTCTTAAACCATGGTTCAAAAGGAGTTTGGTTTGGCACTGCTTTGGTTTGTGATAGATTCAGAATGTATACTCTAGCGGCAACAGCATCAGCCAAAAATTTATTTAGTAGCCCCTTTGATTTTAGCATGCTTCTAACCAATTCTACCACTATTCTATTCTTCTTTTTGGTAACACCATTCTGCTCAGGATTATATGGTGTAGTTAGCTAGTTTTGAATGCCTTCCTACTCACAATATTGCTTGAACTCTCTTGATTGGTACTCTCCCCCTCGATCTGATCTGAGCACCTTGAATTTTTTACTAGTTTGTCTTTCAGTCATGACTTTAAACTTTTTGAACATTTCAAAAGTCTCACTTCTGTTTTTCAAAAAAAACACCCATGACATTTAGTGGAAATTATCAATAAATAATAGAAAATACTTGCTACCTCCAAGAGACGCAGTCTCCATTAGTCCACATAAATCTGTGTGAACTAATTCAAGCACCTGAGTTGCTCTAATTGCATGATGTTTGGGAAATGGCAGATTGGTTTGTTTGCCATAAATACAGCCTTCACAAAGACCAATTTGCTGAATGTTTGGTAAACCAAATACCATATGCTTTTGACTAAGTAATTTAAGTCCTTTAATATTCAAATGCCCATACTTAAGATGCCAAATTTCAGCAATATATGTACCCTTGTTAGTAATTGTGCACTTCTTCTCTTCAAAAATGACAGAATAACCACTACGAATCCACTGTCCAATACTTAATAAATTCTTTGTTAGTTGGGGAACGAAATAAACATCATGCAAGAACTTTGTATTGTGCTAACTAGTTTGAACTGCAATTGTTCCTTTACCTTCAACTTAAATTACTTTATCATCTCCGAACTTGACCTTCAATTTGTGTCTCATCTTGTTGATTGAATAGGTTCTTGAAGCCTGTCATATGATTAGAACAGCCACTGTCCAAAAACAAAATTTTGCTGAAGTCAAACTTTTTCTCGGTTCTAGCCATGAACACTTTCTGCTAATCATTCATTTCTTCTACAAAACTGGCCTGCTCTTCATCTTTGCTTCTTTTAACAATCGGCTTACATGTGCTCGTACTTGTGACAATAATGGCATTCGACATTTCTTTTGATTCATCTCTCTGCTTTTTATAACATTCAGCCTGCTTGTGACCAAATCTGTGACAGTAAAAACACTCGACATTTTTTGGATTGTCTATCAAACTGCTTTTTATTTTCAGCAAGACCCTTTTTATTTCTAGCTAAACAGGGTTTAATTCCGGTCGAACCGAAATACCTTTTATTTTCGGTTGACCAACCCCGCCTACGTTGACTCATACATCTCCCTCTTCTGGCTGCGCTGCTGCATGCTCGGGTACCCGAAATCTCTCATCTCGTGTAGAAAGCTTTCGAGTCTTTTCCTTCTCTTTTGTTCTGTTGAGCCTAGACTCGTGCATCTGCAACGATCCCATGAGCTCATCGAATGTGTACGTCGCAATTTCCTTCGACTCCTCTATTGCAGGCATCACGTGATGAAACTTTGGCATCAAGCTTCGCCGAATTTTTACCACCACAGTTTGCTCTATAATCTTCTCTCCATATGCACGAATTTGATTCATGATACCTGACGTTCCTGATAGAAAATCTTGGATTGTTTCACCGTGCTTCATGAAGAGCGTTTTAAAATCTCAGTGCAATCCTTACAGTTTGATTGCAATCACATGTGAACTCCCTTAAAACGCTGTTTTCTGTGTGATCAAAGCTTCATTTGCCGAATTTGCTGTTGCTATTTTAGAAAAAATCTTTTCATGCACTACTTGCTCAATGACGTACAACGCCTTTGCATCCTTTTCTGAATATCTTACAAGGTGATATCTAAATCAAGGAGACCATTTTCTGCCAAATCCCAAAGACCTTATGATTTAAACAAGGTTTTCATTTTTATGCTCCAAACTCATAATTTTCCCCGTTGAAAATTGGAATTGACGGTAAAGACAAGCTGCTTGTTGCTGCATCTACCATTGCTTCCAATCACAGTCAAACTTCTTTGCTAAAACCTTGTTGTCAATTTTCTTCTCCCTTCTTCAGAGCAATGCCTCTGCTTCACTCGAATTGCCATGCCAGAATTGCTGTTTGTGCTTTTCGCCTTCGTGACTTCGAAAAATCATTCACTCGTTGGCGTCTGTTCTTGATTTCTTTCCCGTCAGTGCTTTCTCTGTAGGATTCAATGCCCTCTTGCTCTCGGACATCATCGTTCTCCTCAGGTTTCTCCTCACAGCCTTCTCGAACTGCTTCGTCGTCCTTGGGTTTTACAGTCACGCTAACACTGCCGTGTCCGACGCTTACGTTGGTTCCCTTATCGGTGTTGAGAGTAACTCCTCCTTATCAACGTTTACGTAGATGCTACCATCGTCTGTCTCTCTTTGCATGAGAGACTTGAAGAACCACTTCGTTTGTCTGCTTCTTCCTTCTGTCGTGGCCAGTTGTTGCCTGGCTCTGTTAGAAAATGATTCAAACATGTCAGTCAAACGTGTCAAATAGTCAAACGTGTCAGAAATCTATGTCAAACGGTTTTGCAATTTTTCAACTGCGTTAGTGGGTTAGTGAGTTGGCGTGATTAGTGGCACCTTTGTGAAGTTTATTAATCATATTTGGCATTATTTAAAGCATGTAATTAGTCCCTGGATAATCAATGAAAATCAAATTTGCTGTTTATTTTTTATTTTTCTTGGTAACACAAAAAAGCTTTTCGTCGTCTTCCACCTTAGGGTTTTGCTTCCAAACGCTAACAATTGGTATCAGAGCGTGGCTTCATTTTTTTAATTGATGTTCAACATCTGCACTAGAATGAAGAAGCCCAGGAGCCATGCCACGGTAGAAGGAAGAAGCAGAGAAACGAAGTGTATCTTGAAGTCTCTCGTGCAAAGAGAAGCAGGCAACGGCAACGTCCGTGACTACATAAACGTAAACGTCGGCAGAGAGAAGTTACTGTCAACACTTGTAAGGGAACCAGCATCAACGTCCACCACGACAGTGCCAGTGGGGACGTAAAACCCAAGGAAGATGAAGCAGTTCGAGAAGTCCGTGAGGGGAAACCTAAGGAGAATGATGAGATCAAGAGGGCGTTGAATCCAGCAGAGAAAGAGCTAACGGGAAAGAAACCGAGAGTGAACAACAAAGTGTGAAGGACTCTTCGAGGCACGGGGAGAGTGATTGCCATAGGAGAAAAAAAAGTTTGCAAGAGGGGAGAGTTTTCGAAGACACGAAAGCGGGTAGCATGAACAGCAATTCTAGTAAGGAAATTTTGAATGAAGTAGAGACTGTGACTCCGAAGAAGGGAGAAGAAAATTGACAGCGAGCTTCCAGCAAAGAAGTTTGATTGTGCAAGGAAGCAATGGCTGATGCCGCGACAAGCAATTTGTCTTCACCGTCAATTCCAGTTTTCAAAGGTGAAAATTATGAGTTCTAGAGCATCAAAATGAAAATCTTGTTTAAATCACAAGGTCTGTGGGATTTGGTAGAAAATGGTGTCTCTGATTCAGATATCAACCTACAAGACGTTCAAAAAATGGATGCTAAGGCACTGTATACCATCCAGCAAGTAGTGCATGAAACAATTTTTTTCTAAAATAATAGCAGTGAGTTGAGTGAATGAAGCTTGGACCACACTGAAAACAATATTTCAAGGGAATTCAAGGGTGATTGCAATCAAACTACAAGGATTGCGTAGAGACTTCAAAACTCTCTTCATGAAAAATGGTGAAACTATCCAAGATTTCTTATCATGAACATCAGGTATCATGAATCAAAATCGGGCATATGGAGAGAAGCTTACAGAACAAACTGTGGTGGCAAAAATTCTGTTAAGCTTGATGCCAAAATTTGATCACGTGGTGGCTACAAATAAGGAGTCGAATGACCCTACGACGTACACATTCGATGAGGTTATGGGATCGGGTCAGACACACGAGTCTCGGCTCAACAGAATCGAAGAGAAGGAAGACTCGAAAGCTTTCTACATGAGAGGAGAGTTATCGGGTGGCCGAGCAAGCAACAGTGCGTGAAAAAGAAGGAGAAGTATGAGTCAACAAGGAAGGGGTCAGCCAATAGAAAATATAAGGTATTTCGGTTCGACCAGAGTTAAACCCTGTTCAGCCAGAAATAAACCTGGATTTGTTGAAAATAAAAAGCAGTTTGATGGACAATAGAAAAAAAATGTGGAGTTTTTCAACTATCACTAATTTGGTCACATGCAGGCCGAATGTTATAAAAAACAGAGAGATGAATCAATGAAAAATGTCGAATGCTACTATTGTCACAAGTATGGGCACATGTAAGCATATTGTTACATGAAGCAAAGAGATGAAGTGCAGGCCAGCTTTGTAGAAGAAAAGAGCGATCAACAGAAAGTGTTCATTGCTAGAACTGAAAAAAATTTTGAAGTCAGCAAAATCTTATTTTTGGATAGTGGTTGTTCTAATCAGATGATAGGCTTCAATCACCTGTTCAATCAACTAGATTAGACACACAAATTGAAGGTTAAGTTGGGAGATGATAAAGTAATTCAAGTTGAAGGTAAAGGAACAATAACAGTTCACTCTAGTCAGCACAATATAAGGTTCTTGCATGATGTTTATTTCGTTCCCCAACTAACATAAAATTTATTGAGTATTGGACAGTTGGTTGGCAGTGGTTATTCTCTCATTTTTTAATAGAAGAAGTGTACAATTACTGACAAGGCCACACAACAGATTATGTCTGTAGTAGAGATGACAAGAAACAAGCTATTTCCTTTAGAGATTTCAAGTGTAGAGGAGAAGATGATCGCTTCCAAATTGTCAAACATAAGTGAGATTTAGCATCTCAGGTATGGGCATCTGAATGTTAATGGACTCAAGTTACTTAATCAAAAGCAAATGGTATTTGGTTTACCATAAATTAAGGAAATTATGCTTTGTGAAAGTTTTATTTCTGGCAAACAAACCAAACTGTCGTTTCCCAAACATCATGCAATGAGGGCAACCCAAGTGCTTGAATTAGTTCACACAGATTTATGTGGTCCAATGTAAACTGAGTTCCATGGGGGTAGCAAGTATTTCCTATTGTTTATTGATGATTTCAACCGAATGTCATGGGTGTTCATTTTGAAAAACAAAACTGAGACTTTTAAACTGTTCAAAAAGTTTAAAGTCATGACTGAAAACAAACTGGCAAGAAATTGAAGGTGCTTAGGTCAGATCGAGAGGGAGAGTACCAATCAAAAGAGTTCAAGAAATATTGTGAAAAGGAAGGCATTCAACATCAGGTAACTACACCATATACTGCAGAGCAGAATGGTGTTGCCGAAAGGAAGAAAAGAATAGTGGTGGAATTGGATAAATGCATGCTCAATTCAAAGGGGCTATCAAATCATTTTTGGGTTGAAGCTGTTGCAACAATAGTATACATTCTGAATCTATCACCAACCAAAGTAGTGCAAAATCAAACCCCTTTTGAAGCATGGTTTTAGAGGAGACCAAGTGTGGGACATCTTAAAGTCTTTGGCTGCGTTGCATACACCTTGCTCAGTTCACACAAGCAAAGTAAACTAGATCAAAAATCAGAAAAGTGCATATTTATTAGGTATTGTATACAATCCAAAGGAGCCAACAAATGGAAAGTTTGTAGTAAGTAGAAACGTACTATTTGTTGAGAATGCAAGCTAGATTTGGTCAGAGAAAGCACAAGTTGCAACAATAGAAGTTTCAATTTAGAATGAGTTTGAAACTGATGAAGATGAACAACAAAATTTAGGCTCCAACTGCCACTTAGATTCAACACCCAGAATTTGATCTCGTGATTATCTTGCAAGGAGGGTAAGAACAATATAAGAATTATATTAAACAACTCAAGTGTTTTATGTTGCAGATCCAACAACATTTGAAGAGGCTGTAGAGAACAAAGAATGGCAGGAAGTGATGAAGAATGAGCTATTGGCAATAGAGCAGAATAAAACATGGTAGTTAGTTGAACCTCGTCATGAGCGAAGCATAATTGGAGTAAAATGGGTGTATACGACAAAGTTTGGAGCTGATGGGAGTGTTCAAAAACATAAAGCCAGGTTAGTTGCAAAGGGTTATTCTAAAAAATATGGAGCTGATTATGAAGAAACATTTTCACCCATTGCAAGGTTTGAGACTAACCAGTTATTATTAGCTTTAGCAGCTCAATTAAAGCAATAAGTATGCCAATTTGATGTCAAATCCACATTCCTTAATGGTGATTTAATGGAGGAAGTGTATGTCGAACAACCTAAAGGCTTCAAGGTTAAAGGAAAGATGATTGGGTATACAAATTGAATAAAGCCCTATATGGCCTAAAACAGGCTCCAAGGGCTTGGTATAGCAAAATTGATTCTCATTTCCTGAAATTTGGATTTGAAAGAAGCAAAAATGAGCCAAATTTATATGTGAAAAGAAAGAGATCTGAAGGACTACTAGTGGAGTGCTTGAATATGGATGACATGATATACATGGGGACTAGTTAGGAGCTGATTCTACAGTTCATATAGTGCATGTTACAGCAGTTTGAAATGACTGATCTTGCCAAGATGCATTACTTTCTTGGGCTCAAAGTAAAAGAAGAGAGAGGGACCATATTCATTTCACAAAGAAAGTTTGCAAGAGATCTCTTGAAGAAATTTGGGTTAGATGGTTGTAATTCTGTTCAAATACCAATGAACCCAAATGAAAAATTGATGGCAGACGATGGGACTAAAGCTGCAGATCCTACTCGGTTAAGAAGCCTAATTGGAGGTTTGATGTATCTAACTCGCACTAGACCTGACATTGCATCTCTAGTTGGAGTAGTTTCAAGATTCATGCAAAATCCAACAAAACAACACTTTGGTACTGCAAAGAGAATCCTTCGATACATTGCAGGTACTTATACCCATGGACTTTTGTTTACAACATCAGATTCACCATCTTTGGTATGATACAATGGTAATGATTGGGCTTGGTATGTTGAAGATTGAAGAAGCACATCTGAGCAAACATTTATCTTTGTCAACAATGCAATCAGTTGGAGTTCAAAGAAACAAACCACTGTTGCATTATCAACATTAGAAGCTGAATACGATGTAGTTTGCGTAGCAGCGTGTTAGGGAGTCTGGTTAAGGCCTTTACTAGCCGAAATAAATCAAGAGCATGACCAAGAAACTATTGTTTATTATGATAACCAGTCAACCATTGCAATTGCCAAAAATCTTGTACATCACAACAGAAACAAGAATATAGACATTCAAATGCACTTTATCAGGGAGCTCATTGAGAAGGGTGAAATTGAACAACAATATTTTTGGACTGAAGATCAAACAGCAGATGTTATGACTAACGCTTTACAAAGAAGAAAATTTGAATACTTTCGAGGCAAGTTGGGTGTACTGAAGTTTCAATCAAGGGGGAGTGTTAGAAATTGATTCAAACTTGTGAGTGAAACGTGTTAGTCAACCGTGTCAAAGGTTTTTCGGTTTTTCAGCTGCATTAGTGGGTTAGTGAGTTGGCGTGATTAGTGCCACCTTAAAGAAGTTTTTTATCATATTTAGAATTATTTAAAGCATGTAATTAGTCCCTGGATAATCAATGAAAATTTAAGCTGCTTATTTTATTATTTCCACTTTTCGTCGCCTTCAACCTTATGGTTTGGAACTGAAACCCTAACAGGCTCATCTACTTCTTCCTTTTGCCATGGCCTAGCTCCTCTACTTCTTCCTTCTGTCGTGGCCTTGCTCTTATACCAATTGTTAGGGTTTGGAAGCAAAACCCTAAGGTGGAAGTGGGTAAAAATTGACAGTCACCTCTCGACCCCTTTTCTTCATTCTTGATCTTCTTACATTGAGAATCTGCCACATTATTCTCCTCACTCTAATAAATTTAAACAATTTCTTCAACAAATCATTGAGAATTTGAGTTTAGCGGGGGTCCACTTTTCGCTCGTTGGTCCTTGATAGCCTCAAAGCAATATTCAATCTCAGAGTCAATTATCACGATGCTTGCATGAGTTGACTCTTGTTAAGGGAAAAGATTTGATTTCCTTGGTTGTCGGGTGTCAAGAATATAGCTGGGTTTTACTGAAATGTGGCAAAAGAAAGGAAAATCCATGGACCGACCCCATCGTCTCCACCCCGGTTGCCTAGAAGAAAGAAAGAGACTAAAGTGGCCTATTTGCAAAAGGTCAAATAAAGAAAGCAATAAAAATCAAATTTTTTTCATTTTATTTGTTTTATGGTAAAGAAATTCATTCATCTCGAGAAGGTCTCGAGCCTCCTTTTCTTCTCTGCATCAGTTCTTGATCCATTTGTTACAATGAAGCATTTCTAGGACCAGCTCTTTTTGAACAATAATGGCTTGGGTGCACTTGATAGGTCAGCCTGAGTGCCTCTTGTTTGGATTCTTCTTCTAAAAAGATTGCACTTTCGGCACCTCTGAGTTGCAGATGTCCATGCTTTGATTCGAACACGGGGTCAGAAGTGAATTATGAGTCGAACCAATATGCGCTTTTCAATACCTCTTCTTCGTCCCTCAGGAAAGAGAAGGTCAAACACATTCCATAAGTTAATTACGAGTCTCACTTGATGACAGTGTTCATGTATCCTCTTTATCGAGATGTTTCTGCTTCCTTGCTCAGTGCTATGGATTGTTATGCCATTGTTTTCCTTTGCAATCAAATTTAATTTGGGTTAAAGATGTTCTTTCTTTGCATTTATGGTGATTGTTTTTTCACAAATATCAGAGTTTGAATAGTTTCGTTACTTCAAAGAAATCTATTTATGTTTTTTCTGTTGTGCAAAAATGGGATATGCATTTGTCTTTTTCTTAATGGATGACCTTCAAAACCCTTGCATGATCAAAGTCCAAAATTGGATTCCGTGTAAGGGGAATAACTGTGGAAGTGATTCACACCTCAAGGTAGTTAGTATAAGAAAAGCCTACTTCATTAGAAGTTGATGAGATAGCACAGCAAAACTGATTCTGTCAAATAGCACGTTGAGTGGAATAAGCGGTCTATAGGAGGCTCGAGCGAAGGAAAAAGGTCCTAAAGATGATTGTATACCATAGGCTTCAGAGGTTCCCTAAAGGGAGCCCTCCATCAAATATCCAATGCTGATCAGAGGCCAACTCGTCAGGCATACAATTTCAGCATTCTTTCTTCCTCCCATTCCAGGACTTTTTTGTGAATGTGTTTCACCATTATGGGAATGCGATCATTAAAGCACGGCTTAATCAAGCTAGAGTCAGGAAGTGAAAGATGATCCGTAGTCAGTCAAAACGAAAATAGCACAACAGATGGCTGCTCACCTTGATCACATTATGCCGCTCATGGCTGCTGCTCGTGCTGCTGACCTAGATATTGCAACATCAGTGAAAGAAATCTCCCTTTTTGTCTTTGAGAAGTTCCCCCAAAGGCCCTTGGGAGAAGTGGAATTACCTAAGGTTCTATCCTATGAAAATGATACGTGAAAAAACTCTTAGAATTTTTTTTCCTTTTTGGTAATAAAGAAACAATCAACTTATTTCTATCTATTGGAAAAATAAAAGTGTCAATAGAAATGATTTTTCTATTGTGTTTGGCTACCGAATACCATTTGATTTGATATATTCGAGAATATGGCTTTCTTTTGGGGATTCAGAGGTAGAAAAGCCTGTCCCTTATGCAAAATATTCTTTTACTTTCTTCACTTTTTCTTTTTTTCCAACACTTTTGGCCTATTCGCTCTTTTGCTTTCACGTCGATTTTGGACCTGAAGTATCTGAGGTCGAAGTGTAAAGTAATTGTCAGCTTCAAACAAACAGTTGGCTGTAGGGAAGGCACCTCTACTCTCATCCACCAAGTCTTGTTCAGGTACTGCCAAGGTAGGCAGTTCCTCTATTCGGCCTATCATATTTTACGTAAGGGGATTAACGATGGCTCAGCACATACTTATATGGGAGCTCATCAATTGGAAATATATAAGCAATTAGAATCTGAGACCCGTCCTCAGTTCGGATTGTAGGCTGCACGGTGACGAAGAATCAAAGAATCACTATATTTGGGTGAAAATGAAAATTTTGTTGTGGGATTCCATAAACTGAGCTTATCTTTATAGTGTGCCATTTGACTTTGAAAGTGAAATTCCATGAAAAAAGACATTATGGAGCGAGAACATTTCAAGATCAATAGTTTGAGCAGAACTTCTCCTTACCAGTCGGTAGACATGATTAGAAGAGATGCCCCGCCATGCCCCTAACTGCTTGGTGGGCCTACTATGCCTTACGCCATCCTGGACTTGAACTAGAGACCTCGCCTATGAAGTAAATCATATTTTCGGGGATCCAACCAATTGGGAGAGAATCAATAGAGTCCGAGAGGGTGAGGGTCAGAGCAAGGATTTCTTCTACTCTAATAAGGGATTACGAGAGAGGCCTCAATCATAAGTTCTTTGGACGAAAGAAGGCGCAGAAGGATTCGAATATGAATACGGGCTAGCAAGTCAGCCAGGCAAGCAGTTCTCTCTTGTTCGTTCCTCGTCAAGAGTTGTTCCATTCTTCCCATGGGTATGGGAATGTCTTTGTTAAACCAAAATAGGAACAACACTTCTTCACCATCAATGGGAAAACATCTATGAAAAGTCTGCCTTATGGGGCTATGCACTCATAGATCTTGGTGTTGTCATGTCATCCGTGAACATTCCAGAAGAAGATGCTCCATTGTCATTTCTACAAATATATTAAGTATTCATATGTTTTGGAATAGATCAAAGCCTAAAAAAAAAGAATATAAGACATAAGAAGAAAAAGTGAAGAAAGAAAAAAAAAGATTTTGATATTTATTCAAGAAGAACCACCGATGTGATAATTTATAAAGATACTGAGGAGAAGTCGCTAATTACACAGCTCAAAAACTGTGCCTGGGGTGGCTGGGGATACCTATTTTTTGTCGACAGTACGGCGAGCACAAGGGGCCTAGGTTTGCTGTGTGGACTTCCTATGCATTTCCAAATGGCACCCAGCTTCGCTCCGCCGAGCATGCAAGATGTGAGTCGACAGCAAAGCCATCGTGTGTGAGCACTACGGCTGATCAGCTGGAGTTTGCTGGTTCCGTGCCTACTTCAATCGAATCAATCGTCTTTCTTTCCTTTCATGAGAACGAAAACTTCATCATGAGTTTCATGTTCTACTTTTTGTTTTTATAAAATGGTTTTCTTTTGTGTTAGTTTTAATTTGAGCTCCGCTCGGTCTGAGAATCCTTATCTGCATTGATTTCATTTAGTTTTCGGGGCCTTCTCCAAAGTTTCTTCAAACCAAAAAGATGAAGAACATGTTTTTCTTATGTGGAAACCCATTTCTTTTATTTCTTTATGGAAAAAGGAAAAAGATTGTGACTGCTCTCGTAGTTCTCCTCTTCGAGTGTGATTTCTATGTAATGTATGGCGTGCAAACCAAACCCATGATGGAAGTGCCAGCGGTGCAATAAGAATCACCTAAATTTTATTTGCCTACAAGAGTGCGATATCACTAGATGTAAACAAGGAGGGAGTGTTGTCAGTAGATCTGTGTCTGGAAACTCGGGATCACTTCGACTCTTACCGATTTCATGAGTGACTCTAACCATTTTGCTCAATATTTCGTGCTCTTGCGATAGTTAAATGATCTTCTTTGTAGAGCTTGATCCATGGTTTTCTTTAGGAATATCCCTGCCTACAAAAAACTCTTCTACAACAAAACTAAAAAGACCTCTCAAGTACTAGGATAACTTCAAAACGACAGACCACACATCTCTTATACGCTCATACTGAAGGATTGTTCAGCCTTCTCCTTATTACTGCTGCACAACTCTGAGAATTTGACCCTAAACAAGCCGTGGTTTGAGCACTAGTGTAGCTTAGGCAAGTGACATCCAAAACACTTACTGGAGCTTACAGTGCCTTTGAAATCAAAGAACTCCTCATCTCGATCAGCCACATGTCTTGTATTACCTCATAGCATTTCGTTACTTTGTCCTGCATTGAACAAATGAATCAGAATTCCAAAGCATATATCGTTTGAAATATAAAGAATACAGTAGCTTACCTTATCCATGTAGGCATAATAGTTCAAGACATTATCTATTAACAATTTGTTAGCATTACCCAAGACAGCAAGCGCAACAGCAGCAGCCACCTCTAAAGGCTTTAATTCTATAAGGCAATTTTCTGCATTGATGTTTACATAAAAGGATTACATGAGCTCACTTTTGATTTCCAAATGAATCCATAACAATAGCATAAAGCAAACCAACCTCTATATGTATTTAAAATGAGCTCAAAGCAATGGTTGATTTCATATTGTTTTGGGGGACTGCTATTACTAAACTTATGGACAAAGAAGTCCATAAAGGAGAAAGATGTCACCGAATGCATTCTCCATACAAGTGTACTCAACATAAAAATCTTCATCCTTTGAATAGTCTTTGCCTAAAATACATACTTGGCGTTGTCGATCTAAATAATGCACCAAGTCAAATGTAGCAATTAAGAGAAACAATAGCATTCAAGAAGAAGGTTTGCCTATAGATCAAGAGATAAGGGGACTTCAATTTCCTCCATCTTGGCAGCCAAAGATAAGAAGGCAACGGCTAGCAATTGGGTCATCCAAGCCTTCTTGTTCAACACAAACAAATTGAAATCGCTTTATTATTAACGATTGAAAGAAGACAAATACCAGTTGCAATGAGACATTTGTGCAAGTATTCAGCATATAGATCCCAACAAACTCATATGGCATGGTTCTTACTGAGAGCTCATATGCAGAGAGGAAGCTATCCAGATAATTACAGATAAGTAGGCACTAAGAGGTCGAAAGCTGTAATAGGCATGAAACAACAAATGTGCATTCCAAATGCATTCAATCAACCGTAAAGGAGCCAAAAAAGTGTTGAGAAGCGTAAAAGAAATCAGATAAAGAGAAATGTTGTTACATCTTTTACAAGAAGCAGATTGATGCGAATTGAAAGGTAAATCGTGTGCAGATAATGCTAACAAATACTAACAGAGAGGAATTGTAACCGTCAAAGAAGACAAAAATAATCGAAAAATGGGGATAAAAAAAGAAGAATTCACCTTCATAATCCAATCAACGGCACTCTTTCTTACGGATATGTCCAAAGACATTCTCGTCAACCACTGGGCATATTCCTTTGCCGAAGTATGCTCAGATTCTTTATTTAACAATGCAAACAGGCATTCTTCGGAGTGCGATGAGCAAAGAAAGAACGAATCTCGGAAAAAAGAAGTCTTTTGCTCGCATATTTTTCCAAGTCCACTACATTAAGCTTGCCGATTGATGCCCAACTCCTCGTCCTCGTCAAAAACAAGGATGCTGCTGTTATCCTAGGCACATAAAAGGATGGAAGATGTGTAGTCACAACTAACTCCCATTGTGGCTAGATTAGAGATACAACATGAGTTACTTTCCTTACAGATGGAGATGTGCTGCTCTCTTCTCCCTCCGTCGCCGGGACTTCCCCTATCATAGTTGAGCCTAGAGGTAGAGCTTCCCCATTATGTGTTGGCTCTCTGGAGAATTGGTAGAGGGAAAGAGAAGAGGGAGGAATAGTGATGAAGAGGATAAAGACTACTGCATATATGGAAGAAGAAGAGTTGCTGAAGTGATGGACAGGATAAAGACTACTACATACATGGAAGAAGAAGAGTTGCTGAAGTGATGGATGCTGAAGCTTTAGGGTAACTGAGGAGGGTGGAAAAGGAGGTGGCTTTTGTTAGAGCGATATTTAGTTAAGCCTTATAGAAAATGATGATTTTATTATTTGATTTTGGAAATATAATTACGTGAATCATGTAGATTTTAAATAAACTTTATAGTGTTACTATAAAATTCTTCAGTGTCTAAAACTAGACTATTGTTTGGATAATTTGTGTCACATGAGAATTAATTTAATTAGCTTTTAAAAACAAAGAAATTATCATATATATATAGTTGTTAGTCTTTATGTCTAACAATTTTATTTTATCATAAAAAATCTTTAAATTTAGTTTTTATGCTACTATGTACAACATTGACCATTAACCTTTGATCCAAACAAACCTAAAATTGAGTTGGGATTAAATATCGGTTGGTTTAAAACTATTATCTTACAATATCATATAATATTATTTAATAATATAAATTATTTTTTCAATTTACTAGAAATTATAAAATCACATGAAAAACACAATAGATGTTACGTAAATTTGAATTTATATAGAAGTCAAATATAAAGATGTCAAAAGGTATAACAAAATGTAATTTGGATGACTTTAAGTTCAAAAAAATAAAAATAACTTATTTTTAAACTATACAGATATGTTAAATATTTGTTAAAAGTTTCTTTTTTTCTGCTAGAATTATACGACGCTTTCTTTTTTATCTTGATAAAATCAAATAAAAGAAAAAAAATAAAAAAATATGATCGTTTAACAGATCGTTAGACAGTGTTGCCATTAAACAATGTGTAAAACAAAAAAGAAGATTTTGTGATCATCTTTCAATTAAATAAATTGAACAAATTAACCAAAAAAAATAATTGATATGTTAAACTAATCCCAAAAATAAACTTCATAGCCAACTTTGCTTTTAAACTTTTTCTTGGGAAAATAAGGAGAAGCATTGTTATGATGCCAACTTTTGCCTTTCCCTATTCTTGGTCCTAGTCAACCAATGACTTCTTTTTTATATTTAAATTTGTTATATGCATGAAAACAATCTTTGATCATCATTTGCTTTATCTAATTTTACTTATATATAAAATATTTATTTTGAATAAGGATTTTTGGATAATTTTACATAAAATATTTGGTACACTTTTTAAGTTTTGCTTAATAATATTGTTTAAATGGAAAGGTATTGAATTATAAACATAAATGGGGAATAAAACCCACAAGTTGATGTTACTTTTTTATGCTTTCGGTTGAGCCAAAAAAATTATTGTTGAAGAAGATTGTAGGAAAAAAATATTTTATTTTTTTTAAAGTGGTATTCTTTTTTAAATAACATAAATTATGAAGAATTAAAATCTTGGATTAGTCCTAACCCATAACTAAACATATAAATTAATATAGTATATTAGCTTAATCATGATCCAAAATTATAATAAAATACGATTTTTATACAATTTTATTTACTCTAACTAAATTTAGATTATATCAATTTCTTGTTGTATTAAAAAAAACTCCTTATTTGTATGACTTAAATTCAAACAAAAGGTTGTCAAACATATTAATAATATAGATACATTTATAAAATAAAGAAGACATTGGTTCAATAAAATATAATTATGATCTCATCTATAAGGTTAACATGTGTAAGCTCAAGCTAAGGAAAGGAATATAGCTCTTTTTAAGGATAGATATCTCATAAGTTTTAATATCATTAGCAAAAAAAGAAAGAACATCATCAATAATATCTTTGTGGATATAAGAAGGTGAAGGATAAGGCTCAAAATAACGTTCATTGTCTGGCATTTGATCAATAAGTGTACGTAATATGAGAATATATAATAGCTATAGAAGTTTTGGGATGAGCTTAGAAGACAAAAAATAATGATCTTAACATTAGTAGAGATAATAAGATTAGTTTGGGTAGGAATTAGCTTGGATTGATGAAAGTAGTGACAATGATAATAGCGGTATGAGGATGAAGTAAAGTGATGACAAGGCTAAGTTTGGGAAAATAATAGAAGGAGAACTAAGTAAGGTTTGAAGAGGTTCAGAAAAAAATATACATGATATTTCTATAAAAAATAAGAAGTGCAAAATTATAGTTAATAAGCTAATATTGATACCTTGCATAATATACTTATCTTTAATTATGAACTACATAAATATAATACATGTTTATTTATAATAAACTCTAAAAAATTAATGATCATAAGAAAGTTATATTAAACATCAATGAATGTAATATACACAAATGTATTGTTGGAAAGTTAGATAACAAACACACACAATTTGTTAGGATAATGATGTATAAGTAGCTAAGCTCATACAATTTTTATGCCTCATAAAGCTTCGTTTCTTTATCTTGATTAGTATTTAAGAAAAAAAATTACACAAAGGTAAATTAAAACCTTATGGAATCATTATTGCTAGGATTATATAAGTATCAGGCAATAGATACAAAAGAAGCACGTAGTATATGAACAATCAAGATACAACAATACAATTTAATATAATGTTAACAAAAGTTTCACATGCAATATTGCATGAAGGAATGTCTCTAAACTTTTGAACATATAATGGTTATGCTATAGAAGGAAAAAAATATCAATGTAGGTGCTCCAAAAAGTTCTAAATCTCTATAATAGATGTATGTAGACTAAGATCATTAAACCCCAATAATCAACCCTTCAAATTAACAAGTAAAATGTCCTCCTAACCAATGTGTGTAAAGCAAAATGTCCTCCAAAATCTTTCAAAACACTCTCAAATTAGTATTATAGCATTCCTACAACAACAATAGCAATCTCCAATTGATACAATGTAAGAACAAAGGGAAACAAATAACAAAATATAGTGGACAAAAAAGCACGATAATCAAATCAACATTGATTGCAATTTGGTAAACACAAAGCAAGCAAATCTATTATATAAATTATTATGAAAATGGTTTATAGCATTCTTCCCTCATGGTCAATCATTGTCTTATCCATCATGATTGCTCTCACTTTGTAAACGTCTAAGAGAAGAATTGTTGCATGGCTTTACATCCCCATTATTGTGAGGAAGACAATGCACAATGAAAGAGAGAGTAAGGAAAATGGCATGAGCAAGATGCAACCCATAACATAAATGCATATGGTGTTCGGGATTAAAGGGGGGTTTAGTGGGTTAATGGCAAAAGATTAGCTTAAAATTGCATTAAGGTTTGAGCGTGCTTGATAATGAATTCTTCAAATAGTTTTTATTTGATAATGATTTTTACAAATAAAGAAGAGCTTTTTAAAACATTTTTTTTAAAAAGTTTTTTTTCTTAAATGCATTTTATGTGATAATAAAAATGAATTATAAAAACTTATTTAGTAAACTTTTGATATTTTGAGGCTAAAAAGGATAAAGTAACTTCAAGAAATAGTTGTCAAAAACAAAACTAATCTTTTAAGAGTTTTCTTTTCAAAAAAGAAGTAGCAATAGGGACTTGTTTGATAATAGTTTGCTAAAAAATGAATGAAAATTAAATGTTATTATAGAATACACTAAAGTTCTTAGATTTTTTACAATGGTAGAGCAATAATATTGTTGGATCATTCTTCATGAAAAGAAAAAAAAAGAAACCCAAATTATAGGCATATATTGGGGAAAGGATATGCAAATTGAAGACATATTTTGTAGGAGGAAGATGTGAATCATAGGAATGACTATCTCTAAATATAGTTATTTTATATAAAATGTTTGAATAAGATTTTTGAGTGTTAACTTGATCCATTCCCTTATCTTTCTTATTTTCCCTAACCCCTTTAAACCATCTCTTTCACAAATCAAACCACTTAAGTTAGTAAAGTTTTATCCTTAAGCCAAGATGTCTTCTTCTATAAGTTGTCTTCAAGTGAGTTCTCTTCTTTGCCAATTATTTTTATTTCTTTTTCCTTGTTATATGATCTCAAGTTTACTCGGTGGGTGAATGTTGGTCAACTTCAAGAGGAATATTTAGTTGATTTAACATTGTTAATTTTACATATAATAGCCATAGATATAACCTAACTATCAAATATTTTGATTTCATGTTGGTTTAGAAAAGTCAAGTTAAATTTAGTTCAAATCTTAATTTTACAAAATAATAAAGAAAAAAAAGACTATCATGAAGCCATTCGAGGATATGAATTTTGTTTTATTATGATATTTATATTAATATTTAATCTCCATGAACTAGATGACTTCAAAGAATATAGTTTATATTAAGATTAAAAATATATTATTTAATTTGAGATTTAACTTAGTCTAAATTTTTTATTAAAGTATAGTATTTTATTATTAACAATAATTTAATCATGTGCAGTGTAGTTGGTATTGCTAACAATGCTCCATAATTTTTGATGATCTTAGGAATTGAATTGAAATCTTTAAATTCAACAATCATATTTTTCTATCGAAGTTAACCAAGTACATCTTCCTTGTAGTCATATGCTTTTAGCACATGCAATAACAATTTGGTTGGTTCTCTCTTCTGGAGTCTTTACCCACACACTTTAACAAACTGTTCTCATGCAAAAAGCCAATGGATCAAAGATGCACGATGCAAACTTATGTGGTGACAAAACTTTGATTATTATATATTTTATATATGATTTTAGTACAAAACATCAAATGAATTCAATGATTCTATTGATAAGATCTTTTTGTGAAGTTAATCACATCATAGATAATCCAAACAAAATGAGACTAACAAACAACCATTTTAGATCTATGTTCCATAAAATGTCAATATAAATATTAGCTGTGTTCCTACTTTCTAATTATTTATGTATAATTTTCATAACCCTTCTTATGAAGTTTCATTTTTTTAAGATCAAACCGCATGAAATATCTATTATATTTAAAATAATACTCATAATACAAAAAATGTTTTATAAAATTACAAAATATAATTAGAATTAGTACTGCATTAAACAAAAAACATAGGAAATATTTCTTTCGCTATAATTTCAAACCCTTAAACACTTTTGAAGAACTTCTCACAGCTCCACAGTAGCTTACGATGTAGATCAAGGTGCCCTCCTCCCTTGGAGTACAATGGTAAAGGGGGATAAACAAAAAAATTATATCTTTTTTAACAACAATTCTATTCGAAGATTAAACTAATTAAGCATCGTGCACCAGCTCAACTTTCTTTTGATTAGCTATCTGTCATCAAAAACATGATCTTCATAACTAGTTTTGCCATTGTGATCCTTACTATGCTGCTGTTTAATCCTCTCAAAAATATCTTCCAGTGATTCCTTGCATCGATATGCAAACCAAAAAAAATCAATCAAATGCTTAAAGAAATTGCCCGAGACCAACAAAGGGAAAGATTATATGCAATCACAGCCCCAAAACCTAAATCGAGAAACCGTATCACTACACTGTATCTCCAGAGAGAAAGATGCACTAATCTGGGATGAAGCCAAACAACAAGGGAAGGCTACAATGACGAAAAGGATTAGAAATGCCATTTCGGGGGACGTTTACTCGTCTGCCCTGTTGTGTAAATTTCATTAGCGTCTATTATAATGGATCATCTTTTGAAGAAGAGGTTCCATGAGAAATGAAAGAGCACCAAAGCCTTCAATATAATATAACACTTGATGAGGGAGACGAGTGAATTGAAAAAGCAATGTTAATATTTTTGTTAACAAGTCTCTAAGAATTTAGAAATGAATTGTCCCATATTAATTATTAAAAAAGATCTTAATATATATATATATATATATATATATATTAGATACTATGATATTCAAATATCGAGACATTTTTGAAAGAAAACCCACTTAACTCTAATAAACATTTTTTAGTTTTATATTCTATGATATGATATCGATTATTAGTTATTATTCTTTACATGATATCCATATTTGCTATTTTTATCTTTTAAGAGTAATAATATCTCCTTTATCTTTTTATTATTAAGTTTTACTAATAAAATATGTGATGATTGATTTAACTTATTTTAGTTTCTATTTTTTAGATTTACTAAATCCACACAATATTCATTGTAAACAAACAAGTACTTATGGAATATCTTTTATCATTAAATTATAAAATGATAATTGAATTTTTGTGAAAAAAATAGTATTTTTTTAAAAGGAATTTTCCTTTTGTTGTTTTCAAAGTTTGGGGTTAAAATTATTCTGCACAGGTATTGTTCACTAGATATATTTATTTTATTGTCGGGTTAAAATTACTCTTGAATTCTTTTTAATGATGATAATCTCATTTTATATGGTTCATTAGATATATTTTTAATCTAAAAGTTCATTTATTCTTGATTTTGCGACGCATTTATTTTTGTTTAAATTAAATTATTTAGTCATTAATTGATAAAGTCTCAAAAAAATATCATAATATTTATTTAGAATATTTTTTGAGAAATGTAATCAAGATGTTACTTTGTCATTTTTTAAATACATCAATGGCACCTGATCAATATCAATAAGAATACAAATCTTAATTTTAATAATATTTAAATGTTTTTAAATAGTATTCAAATTGAATAATTAAGTTATTTTAAAATGTAAATGCTTTTAAATTAGCACTTTCTTGTACTCCACTTCTATTCAAAATATTCGCAGGTAAAACTGCTTTATGTAAATACATTACCTTTCTTATATGGCATATACATAATAATATGTCTCACACCAATGATAATAACCACAAAAAATGCAACATTTTGGTGTTACGTAGTTTTGATGAATAAGTCAAGAATTAGTGCATGCATTTCATTTATAAGTAGAACACAGCGACTTGAATGAAGCATGACATCATTACTAGATTTTACCTGACTGATGGCCATTAACACACACAATAAAAACCAACTCTTTGTGGAAAAAGCCAAGAACTTGACCACCAACATTTTGCCTCATAGCTTCCTCGTGGTCTAATATTCCATTAGGAGTTGTGATGACAACATAACCCCATTGCATAAAGGAAGGAAAATGATGAATTGCAGGTACAGATAATACTATTTGTTTGGTGTTGCATTAGCATAAGTCAAGTGTATTGATTAACCCACAAGAGGAAGAGAAAAAATAATCTCAGCTTTCAAAATAGGTACCAAATGGCTCTTAGATTAAGTACATAACATTAATTCAATTTTTAACTTTCCTTCACAAAGCCTAGAGAATCACCAAACGAGGTAATCATATACAACAAATGTTAATCCAATCTATGAAGATCACTAGTTCAGTAAGATCACAATACTTTTGGCTTCTATTTATAATAACAAAAATAGAATAACTATTATACTAAAAAAATACATAGTTTATGCCAAACACATTTAAATCATCTACTAAGTATATCTATTACACTGGAAATGCATTATTGAAAAGTGCTGTCAAAATATGTTGTTTAAATGCAACAACATTTGATAAACAATAAGGATAAAGCATTCTTAGAAAGAAACAACCATATACGAAAATAAAATTATTGTTTAATTTTAAAAGGAATAATTAACTATGAGCATAATAATTATAAATTGAAGGAAAAAAAAAGAACAAAATTTTATAATTTTTTAAGATGTGCAGGGGCATTACTTAAAATGGCACACAACCCCTAAAAGGTAGCTAAGTCCTAGTGTTTGTGAACATTTTTTGTATCAGGTACATGCATTCACTAGCATGAAAGATAAGTAAAAGGAATTTTCATACATATTCATATACTTCATAAATAAAAAATATCAAATAACCATTTAAAATACAATCATACATACTCTAGTACAACCTCAATAATAAACTACCTTATCACATAAAAACAAATAATTAATCAGCTTTAATACTAGGAATAGTTAGCAACCCCACCAAATGATGTCTACTATATAAAACTTTTTGATACTATTACACTCTATGTACTTCACACATCTTCATTAAGGTTGTAGCATCTTAAGTCCTTTTCAATACCTTATATTATGGGTTTTTTCTTCTCCTCTATCAAAATATAGAGTTCCTATAATTAGCCACTTCCTATTCAAATATTATGTGATGACATTTAACTTTTCTAAACCATATAAACCAATTGTCATCTTAAACTTATCCTCTATTACACCCTTGTTTTTGATGAGTTAAGCATAAATGTTTATAAATATCTCATATGGGCTTACTTTCAGTGTGTTAATATTCAATTAAGTCAAGCCATGAATTTTGAATGTCTAAAATAGTGATCTTCAAGGCTCTTGGAGTCATGGCAAGTTTCATGGAAATTAAAGACATGCACTAAAATTTTTTATACTTGAATTTCTCTTCATTTTTCTTTAATTTGATATGCCAAAATTTTGAGATGATGTGGCACACAAGCAGTAATAATATTTGAAAATGTTATAAGTTTAATAATTGTTCAATTTTTGTTTTTGGGCCAAGCATTATTGATGAAAAGTATAGACAATTGTATTTGATTTTAAAAAATCATTTAAAAAATATTTTTCATGAATTTCTTATCATATTCACTTAAGGCACTTATAACACTATCATAATATGAAATTATTTTGATACACTTATATTCAAAATTTTGGCACAAACATTCTCACAAAATACTATAAAGCCACTTAAGTCTCGGTATTTTTCACTGTAGCATTTGGGTGCGTCGACCCGACTCGACCGCTTGTCCGTCAAGTCTTTAAGGATTTATAAAAATAAAATAAAAATAATTCGATGGACCCGTAAGGGGCGAGAATAGCCCGAAGGCAAAGGAAGAAGGCCACAGGGAAAGCTGAATGAAATAGTGCGAAATCAGCCCGTGGGAAAAGCTAAATAAAATAGTGTGAAATCAAGTCAATCAGGACCAAGTGATCAAATCTTGATCGAGGAAGGGGGAGCCAACCCCAAACGGCTCGAGAGACATGCGAATCGAAATCCTTATATAGACGAATGACAAAATAATTTTGGCAATATCGGATTAAACTCTTATCCGATTGTCGAAGAAGGTAGAAGGGTAGGTGCGATTCGACGGCTTAGCTTAAGCCAGGTAAAATACTGCAAGTAAACAGTAAAATGACAAGCAAGAGATTTGAACCTGATGCAGATTTGCAAGACGATGCATAACACAGAACCACTGTAGTACGTTTCTAGTTTAAGTAAGTTATGGATACATTATTCTAATACATGCAGGGCAACCTATGCGCGATCCAATGACACAGATCATGGTCGCCTAGATCCCACGTCTAGGATTGATCTCGAACAGTAAAATCGGGATTCAATAAAAAAAACCATTTTAGGATTCAAATCGAACGGTGACTACTATGTGTCCATTACTCAAATGTTTAGTTCCTTTTAGAGTCGTTGGGAATTGATTTAGAGCTCACATTTGAGCCCTATAAATAGGAAAGGATGAAGAACTCCAAGATGTTAACATTGCTGAGTTCTCAAAGCTTTCAAATAATAATTTCGAGCTTTTTCAAGTGTATAACGTGCTTATAAACTCAGAAAGCGAAAGTTACAAGAAGAAACCCGAAATTGGAGGTTTTGCTTCAACTATTTTCAATTTCTATTTCTCCCTCTTTTTAGTTTTTCTATTGAATTTTTATTGTATTGAGTGTGCCTCATACTTCTTTTAAATTGACTTAAGTTTATACTTTGTTGCCAATTTTTGTATTTGTTTCCTGTGGGTAAGGGCATCGTGGCAATTATACAAAAGCCCAAGGTTTGAGTTGAGCCCAAAAAAACTCAAGTAGGTTTGGGATTAGCATTAGGTAAAATCCCATGTAGGTTTGAGGTGAACCATAAGAAAAACCTAGTTTGTAATTTGGTCATTTTAGTGGCTTTTCCCGACACCAATTGGTGAAAGTATGCTCGATTTTGAGTCGAACCAGCATCAAAATCTTTTGTGTACTATTTTACTACTCCTCCTTATTCTTGCTTAAAAGATTTAAGTTTTAATTTACATAAAAAAATGAAACAAAATCTCAAAATTTTATTTACCACTATTCACCCCCTTCTTGTGGGTTTACTTTAAGCATAAAGAATATCAAAAACACATTTACTGCTTAAGCTAAGTTCAAAGTTTGAATTGAGCATTTTTATGATGATCTTAGATTAGAATTAAGTCAAATTGATATTGATGATAATATATTGTAAACAGACAAGTACTTATGAAATATCTTTTATGATTAAATTATATAATTATAATAGAATTTTTGTGAAAAATAATAGTATTTTTTTAAACGAAATTTTACTTTTCTTGTTTTCAATTTGTGTGGTCAAAAGTATTTTTAATCTGAAAGTTTATTTATTCATCACTTTGTGACACATTTATTCGAGTTTAAATTGAATTATTTAGTCATTACCGAATAAAGTTTCGAGAAATATCATAATATTTATTCAGAATGTTTTTTGAGAAATGTAATGAGGAGGTTCCATTGTAATTTTTTAAATACATCTATGACACTTGACCAATATTAATAACAATACAAAAATCTTAATTTGAATAATATTTAAATGCTTTTAAATAATATTCAAATCAAATAATTAAATTATTTTAAATCGTAAATGCTTTTAAATAAGCACTTTCTTGTGCTCCACTTCTATTCAAAAGGAGCCATTGCCCTTCAATAGGCTTTAGACAATAGTAGTTGGGTGCCAACAAAAGGAAGTGACTTAGAAGCCTCCTTAACTTGCTCAGATGGCTCCCTAATCCAAAAGGTTGCCCTTGTGTTGATCTAATTGTTGAACCCTACCATTTGATTTTAATGTCTTCGTCTTGTCTTGGCATTTGCCCTCTAAATTTTTTATATGAAATTGATACAATGCACCAAGCTCAATGGATTATAGATTCTCAATCACTGTCCATCCAACTCAGTTTTCACTTGGGTTTGTCAATGTTAACCCACATTTTTTAAGTTATTGGGACAAGAAGGCTTCAATGTAAAGTATACATTATTGTAGTGCATCCCATGAGCTTTCAGTCATACCTCAAGTCGAATAAGGTTGCTCCCCCTTATGAAGAGATTGAATAGGAGATCTGCCTGCTCCTCGAGATGGCCCAAAACAATCTGACATAGAGCAATGCCTTAGGTGGCTAATGCCAAAGGGTACACTTTGGTGATTACACTTTATATGGATGATCCATTGAGTGCAAAAAGGGAAAAGTAATAGTCCAAATTAGTAAAAATGTTCATTTTGTGCACTCTTAACTATTGATAAAAAAAGTATGATTTTAAGAAATATTGTTCATTGATATAATATACAACCTAACTTTTATTCAAAAAATAACAACATAAACTCAATCTAGTCTACCCGAAGTCCCTTGATTGTGTGGGCACCACTACAATGTCCTATTCCCTTCTGCACCAAATGAACAACCATGCAAAATGAGTAATGCACTCCCTTCACCTCCATCCTTCCTCATCCCTTCAGACTCAAAAAATGAAAAGGTAAAGTTCATTCTAACTAGGCTTCATGCTTAAATAAGTTTGCTTGACTTTACCAGCTTTAACCAATGAATCAACCTTGGCCATTCTTCGTAGCTTGTCAAATCTTTTGGAAGCTCAGTAAGAGCCTTGTGCTAGAGTTTAGTCCAAGGCACCTACCACCAAGTTAGATCAATTAATAAGCTTGATCTAGCTATGAGGAAACTATTGAAGCCTATTAGCTGCTTGACCTAACAAAGAAGATTTTTCTCAATCAGATTAGAGGAAACTTGTTGTAGACAATTTCTCTAAGTAAGTTTCTCAGGAATTCTCTTATTGAATGTTCATGTAAGCATAGCCCATGTTAAACCTTTGGCCATATATTCATTCTCTTGCACTGCATTATTGGCTAAGTAGAGTATGACGCTAAGCTTGCAAGTCTACATTTTGCTTAGGATTGGGCAAGCATGTTGGTGCAAGTTGCTATTGCCTAGAGGATTCCTAATATCAGTTTTTTTAAATACCATAGAATATAAAGATTCAATTAAGCCTAAACTCACATTAAACCGCACACTAATAATTGAAGAGAACATCATGAATGAAAGTACAATTAGCTGATTCAAAAGAAATCAAAGAATAGGACTACCACTAATTTAAAAACCTTTTCAATGCATACATTCATTCACACAAATTAGAGAATTTGATTTCAAACAACTTATGTATATGGAAAAATACTAAATTGTTAAAAATTATATAAGATGTATAGAATGGAAATAATGAAAAAGATCATTCATCAGTGAACATGGAGATAAACAGAAGTGATCTCATAGAAAGGTATCATACAATAGTAAACTTCTTGTTGAACATGTGTGGTTAAGTGAGACTAACATCACATAAAGCTTCATAAAGTTAAATAATTATCAAGAATTCAAACTTATATAAGGTCGATCCCTAAACATTGTGTTGAAGATCTGAAATAAGGAAATTCATGGGAAGATCAAATGGTCGGAAGGCCTTGAGGAAACAAAGATGTTGCTAGCATCAAGAGTTGCAAAACGAAGAAGTGGTAGGTGGTGTTTGTAGTTGTTAGGATGAGTAGTGTGGGTGAAGGTAGAATAAGTGAAGACCAAAGGCAATAGTACTAGAGGGACAAAATCGATGAGGGCCAATCGTGGTTAGGCAATTAGAAAGTAGGAGGCAGTTATTAGTTGATTTGGAAAACTTTGGGAAAGGTTGTTGATCTCACCAAGTAAGCTGAGGGTAGTGAGGTGGTAGGGTATGTGAGAAAGTTAGCCAACAAAGTACTTGGTGGAAGTGAGAAATTGGATTAAGAGTTGGCAATTTAGGGTTTAGAAGTGAGGGGTGGCCAAATTTAAATAGGAAACTATTAAACAAAAATCATGAGGATTAATAGATTTGAGAAAAGTTGAAAAAATAGAAAAAAGATTATCAAAGGATGAACTACAATGAAATTTGATAATAACAAATACTCTCCATTTGTGTCATAATTTTCACCCTCTCAAGAGCTTATTCAAAGTTCACCAAGCTGAATTTAACTCATCAAATGATTTGTATCAAATGACTAATTCTAAAACTCATTATATTATTCAAAATTGGCTAAACATAAGAACCTAAGCCTCATTACATATAGAGTTTATATATAAGTCATGTAATGATTTTCGTTACGTAGGACTAAAAGATAAAATCTTGAAAGAATAATGATAAGGGGATCTTGCGATACAAATTTCACCAACAACCTAATATTTTTTCAAAACAATGTTGTGTCATGATAAATTTTTGTTATCCCAAGATGCATCATATACTTTGATCCATGTGTTTCTCACAACAAAATAGGTTTTACCTCTTTTTTATTTGTTCTATGCCACCTTTATCATTCAAATAAAAATATGATCCATGTCCTTCCCAAAGTTGAGATGCCTACTTTAGTGTCATCGATATGTTCCAACTATTTTTGTCTTAAATCTAATTACATGATTTAGTTTCAAATTCTAATTAAAATAAATAAATGCTTTATTCTATTTTAATATTCAAGTTCATACAATAATAAGTGGAGTAGAAATAAAATAAGAAGTACAAAAAAGGATTCATTGTGATGACCATTTTTCTTTCACTCAACCTTTTTTGGATTTGAGTAGTATTAATTTTTCTTTACTTATCTCTTTTACCCACTTTGAAACCATGAAAGATTTTCACTCTTTTTTAATCTTTAAAAATCAAGTAACAAAAAAAATCCAAACAATTTAAAGGAATCATTTTAAATGAATTGCAAAAGTGAATAAAACCAACAATCCATGCAATTCTAGAAATTACAAGTTTTCACACTTTCTTTTAAAATCACAAATTTCATCCATCACTAATTAATGAGATTATAATGCATGTCATTTAGATCAAATAATCCTAATAAACCCATAACAACACTTCTATGACAATGTAATATCTTTCAAATCATTACATTCTAGATCTCACTTTTTCTCGATATTCCCATGGTTTTTCACATTTTGATCTAAACGTGTTCGGGCAAAAATAGATTGAGCCAACAGTCACTCGTTTAGTGCCAATATATGTACATATACACAAAATAAGTAATATTTGGGTAGGAAATTGCAAGGACAATTGTAAATAACATAATATATTAAAAGTGCATGTGAGCACATGTTTGAGCTGCAGAAATAATATGAAACAAATACTTTTAGCACCATTAGCATTTTTATCTTTTGTTATCTTTACGCATTAGCATGTTACTTTTAATTATTGCCATCTTTTACATCCATTTAAGGTTTGGCTTAAAAATTTGCCATTTTGTAAACAAATTAGACATATTTTGAAACTCATCATTCAAAATATAATTAAATCAAATGAAGGCTCATTTGGCTCATTTCTAGAATTATCATTCTAAAGTAGTTGTCACCAATTTGGATAACAATTAGCTTTTTCATTTTTTTAACACTCTCCTTTCTTAACAAAATTTTTTTTCTTTTTTCTTTTTCACTTTTATTTTTTAATTTTTATTTTGTGTCTATTATCACAAATAATATTTTGTGTTTATTCTCACAAGTAATATTTTCTTTCTTTTGTTTTCTTATTTTGTGATCATTATCACAATAATATTTTTCTTATCTTTTCCTTTTTTTCAAAACTTGTCACATAATATGTAAATAAATAAAGCAATACAATATTTCATACTCAAGTAATATATGAAAATAAACATGTTATGAAAAAAGTGCATTTTATAAAGAAACAATCATCCTCAATAATTTTCGTTTAAACCATCTCTTAAGGGTTTTACACTTCAAACAAGCATCAACATAATTTTAAGATTGTTCATTCTATTTCTCAATTATTCTTTTTATTTAATTAAGGTACCAATTTCATTTCAATTTAAATAATAAGGAATCCATATGCACATTGACAACATAACAATTAAATGAACAAAATATTAAACTCAAGTTGAATGATTAAATTCTTTTTCCACTATGAAGTTATAACTTTTGATCAACAATGGAACCAATATGCTTATCTACACAACAATCTCAATTTACCATTTCATATCATCATTTAATGGAACTCTTGTCTTCCAACATACATCAAACATATTCAATTATATGCAAGTTATTTATACAAGCATCATCAACAAGTTGTTTCTCAAATGAATAATACCTATAGTCTATAATACACATTACATCAAAATATATACACATAGTGTGAGATTTTTTACCTCTTAATTTCTATGTAATAGTATCGCCAAGAATCAAAATTTAGCACAAGCTCACTTTCATCTCTTAGGTGCTACAATACCTGTGACTAGATCCTTTGGCTCTTGGTAGTGCTTTCTTTCACTTTTTTCTTCAGTCTAATGCACTTGGTTGAGCTAATCTCTTTGATTTTTCTTAGAAATTTTTGTCCAAGCTTGACCTCACATTTTTATTATACATTGCCAATGTTCCTTTACATTCTCATCAGTTCCACTTTCTCCAATAGCTATGTTCTTTCATTTAAGTGTATTCTCACCTCCATGCCTTCATAACTCTAATGGTTTCTCATCAATTATCCTCTCTCCATGATGATTTATTTAGTAGTTTGCTATTTTAGGATTAGTATGCTTTCAGTTATGTGGTGTAGTACTTTACAATCCTTTCATTTCATATCATACAATTTATGATATTCAACTTTGTCTATTATTAATTCTACTAATTAATCTTATACAATTTCATAATCATACTTGTATGCTACCTTTTAATGCACATTTGTTTGTCATAATCAATGACATTCACATACAACTTTATCGTTAACTTGATCATACTTATATGATTATACACATCTTATTTTATGATATTTTTTAATTTTGTCATTTACTACTCATCTCTTATAATAAAGTTTTCTCACCCTGATGGGTTATACTCATCCTTTATCATTATAGTAGATCTATATAGGCATAGATGAGTTATCCTTGTTATATATCATGTATAGTAAAATGTGTAAACATAAACAAGCTATCCTTATCCTAGGCCTTTCTCACCTATTTTAGGTATAATAAACTATGTAGATGTATATAAGCAATTCTTACTCTGTATAATATATAGTAGAACACTATAGATATAGAAAGTGATGTTCTTTCCTTGGGTTGTCCTCGTATTATATCATGTTTAATAGAATTTGTATAAATATAGATAAGTTATTCTCATCTTTTATCATATATATTTGTAGTGCGTGAGGTTATAATATGGTATAAGATTATTTGATGATAATATATTTAGAGGTATATCAATAATTTTATTTTCTTAATTGATAATAAGGCATACCAAATATCTATATTCCAAATTATTTTTTATTTATTAACTTATAAAAGTTTATATTATATTGCATGTCAATATCCTTATTATATAATACCATAAATTAATAACTCGTGAATTAAATACTAGATAAATAATGATAGCCCAAGAAAATAATTACATAATTATTACATTTGTATAAAAACTTTCTAATATCTACGAATTTTATAAAAAGATAACCTAAAAAGAATGTGATTTTATAAATAATATAAAAATAATTTATCAACATATTTACATCATAATTACTAAGTTTATCCATTATCCATAATGCATAAAAAATAAAATAAAAAATATTATAAGGCTCATAAAGTTTATTAAAAGATAATAACATCAAAAAATTTATCACTTTATAAAAAAATTCTAAATCAATTTATTAATATATTTATATCATAATTATCAAATTTATTATCTAAATATAAAAGTTAACTTCTTTTTTTAATCTAAATCTTTTCTTGATTTTTTACATTATCATGTTTATTTAATTCTCAACATATGTCCTATATGTGGCATGTTTATTTAGGAACTTAAATCATATTAATTTCTTATAAGCCTTTAAGTTATTGCCTTAGACCGTACTTATGTAATTCTCTCATTGTACCATATGTTATATCAAAAATAAGCATTTCGAATTATATCAGACTGTATAGTTTCCAAAACAAGTATTTTGTTATTTATATTATTTCTAAACATATAGTATGATCCCTAAAATTTTACTGTATGATTTTTATTCTCTTAATTTTGTTACCTTGTTAATCATTCATACTTCTATGATACTCCCATCATAAAGTATGATCACTTCGCTATTTCTCACTTGATATAATACAATCTTCTTAATCAAATCATACGTTTCCATTGTTAATCCACCACCAAAATATCATACCTTATAATGACACATGATGTACAACTCTAATGTAGTCTCTTCTCTCTCAAGACTTAATCATTTATCCATAGCTTTAACTAACTGTTCAGCACGATCAACTTAGTCACACTGTATAATATTTCATCTAAGACTTTCTACAATATTCTTTTAGAATCTTGTTTCTTATAATTAATAGATTTTGTATTTTAAAAAATTTACCTTCGATTAATAATGTCATTGATCCCACAAGACATTATGTGATTTATGTTGTTATTTACAACTGCCTTCATATGATGAACCTCACAACTCAACACATTATACAAATATGGCACATATATTGTTCTAGTGTGATGAACTCGACACCTCAACCTATAACTTAAATTCTTCTCTGACTATTATCACACCAAAATTTTTCTAATGTGATTTTCTTATACCATGTTTCATCATAGCTTTCCTTACAAGATTAAATTGATCGTACCATATGATGTAGACCAAATTATTTGAATGATACATATTAATAATAGCTAACAACTCTTATTCTATATGTCTTGAGTTCAATTCAAATTAGCATCGATTCACTCCATACCACATCTAAATAAATTTAAATCTAGTTCTTACTTATAACATAATCATATTTTTTATTTATGTAAAACTAAATTAAATCTAAAAAGAATCAATTTAATTGTATATCTTTTTTTGGATAACTACTACTCAATTTCCTTCGCTATTTTCTTGTGATACTTCTCATCTTCTTGCTTTTGATCTTCTTCTCAAGCTACAACAAAGTTTTCCCAATTGTTCTTCATTCTTATAGTTTTCTCTCTATAATAGAGCTTCACCTTCACTCTCTCTTCTTTGCTCAACAACCTCCTTCACTCACTCCTTCTTGGCGGTTCTTAACGACACTACTCAACTTTGTAACAAGCTTCATTCATTGATCTTTCAAACATCTTTTCTTTTATCAACTCAAACCTTAACTCACTCTCATCAAATTTTATAAGTGTATTAAAAACATCATTATTAATTTATAATTGATAAGATTAGGGAACAATGGATGTGCAATCATGTGAAATGCATGTGTATTAAAAAAACATTTCTTTTATTCAATTATTTGTATCATATTTATTTTGAAAAAATAATTATCATTGAAATAGACTTCTAACACCACACAAAATGGTCATAAGAAGCCAACAAAAATCATATTCATAAAAACTAATATTCTACTGCACCTACATTTTATTATTTACAATTCTATATATTGTTTATGAATTTTATAACACAAAACAAGAAAGACATAGAATAAAAAATTGAAAGATAATGATTGAGTGGATAAGCTTAATGATATATATCATCATGAGAAATGTGAAAATTAGAAGATAAAATTTTATCTATGACTTTATCTCATAATTGATCTATATGACTTTATTTATGACTTTATCTCTTGTTATTATTGGTACTTAAAATGAGGTGCATAATTGAAATGTGAAAATTAGAAGATAAAATTTTATCTATGACTTTATCTCATAATTGATCAATATGACTTTATCTATGACTTTATCTCTTGTTATTACAGGTACTTAAATGAGGGGCATAATACACAGAGATCTCACTATCGTTGGTACTTTATACATAACAATGTTAAAGGGTGATTCCATGTTAGAATTGAAATTTGACCCCATTTTTGTTGTGTTGAGCACTTCAATACTAGGTAACAAAGAGTAAAGACCTATTTCTATTCGTATTTTAGTGAAGGGCAGTGGTCGTAGGAGATGTACTTTGATGGCTTGGCCAATTATCGATAAAGGTCATGTGATATGATTTATACCACATAGATATAACATAATATAGAATCTTATGAGGTAAGGATAGCAGTCATATAAAAAAGGCCTTAATAAAGAAAGAAAAGAATAAAAATAAAAATATGAAAAGAAAGTAAAATTAAAAATAAGAAATGAAAGAGATAATATTACTAATATATAATATTAGTATTATATGATAATTATATACATACTTGATTATAGAACATACGAGCTCATATGCAAAAATTCAACATATTTAATATTTTTTATCATATATTCTTATTTACTGCTTCATATTTATTTGTAAGCTATATATCATGATTTCACACTACTTTACTACTTAAATCGAATAGTTTTTTTTTATATATATTATACTTATACATACTTATATTATCGATTAAGAATGACATATTTAGAGTTTAGGATTCCTAGAAGTTATAACATCATATCCTTTTTTGTGAGGAGATGCTTTTTGTTTGAGAACTCTATGAGGTGTTTTGTATGTATGACAGATATTGTATAAAAAAGCTATTTCAACTTTTATTTTTGAATAATAGCTTTAAGAAATGAGCATAATTATTTATACAATCATTTAATTGAATTTAATATTTTAATTTGTAATGTTTTTCATCATCTCTCTTTTACATGATGCCCTCAAGGTTTTTGTTTCTTACTATATTTATTTACTCAATAATTTTTTATTTTGGAGTATATTAATACCTTTAATTAATATTAAATCAAGTAGTGCATGACACAAGTAACGTATTATTATACTTCAAGATCGAGGACTGTAAGGATCAATAATCACATAAGAAAAAGGAGAAAAATATTTGTTTTATATACGTAAAATTTTAATTTTAAGTAGTAAAAATGAATTTTAGAAAATAATCTACTTTGATTTATGAATGATGACCAAAGATGATTAATTCATTAACATAACAAATTCAGGTTATGACCATAATATCCAAGACTAAAGAAAGTAGGTAGTGATCATAAGGCAATATCTTAAGGTTAAAATCATTGGACAAGAAACATCCTATAGCAAGCATCAATGTAAAGTGGCATACATATGAATAGTCCTACAATAACAGCAATGAGAATGATTCTGGTTATATATGCAAGTCTATTATTTTAAAATATAAATTTTTTTGGAGAACAAAACTTATTTTAACTGACATAAATTGAAAATATGGGTTGGTACTTCAAAAAAATAAAATGCGAGGTGACATTACTCAACCACTTACAACGAGTAAAGGGTTTGACACTTTGGCTTTGGACATTAGTCTTTCACTTAGTCCAAGTTCTTTCCATTTCTCAAGAGTGGAGCCGAATGACTTAATTCTCTTCTTCTAAGCAATAGATTTAACAAATGGATAATTTTTTTATGCTTTTGCTCCAAATGATTAATAATACTCTTTCATAAAAAATTTCCTAAATAATTGATAACTTGCAATGTAGACCATAATAACACTATTTTCATTTGTATCCCATTTAATCAGCACAATTGCTTCCAAAATAGGTACATTTGGCTTCTTTGGATCCTCCTCCTCTTCAGTCATAGTAGCACTCTAACTTTTTTGAGACATGTTTTCTTCTTGTATTGGCTTTGAGAAAAGAAGGCCTCATGTTCGTTCATCATGCTGAGCTCAACTCTAATAGGAATATCAATAAGACTCTCTCTTCATAAGCTCATCGTGATACAGTGCCATGATTTTTGTTTTGCCACTAACTTAGTTGATCTTCAAAAAATACAAATATGGCCATTGGAGAAGTAGCCATCTTTTCATTCGTACCACTTGAGATGTGGATTCAACTACAACTTGCTATGCATCAAATTTTGGAGGAGTCATCAACAAAAGAACATTATGGGATTTGATGACTCTTAATAACTATCAAGGTCATCCTTTAAAAGAAGGTTAATGGTGTGATCATTATGAATGGTTTAAGAGAAAACCAAGTTGAGTATTTTTCACTTTCAAGTATCTTATCTAAGGCCCTAGTAGAGAACTTGCTGATTTTGAGTATACAAGACAATGGTAATGTCAAATTTGAATAGCTCTCACTTGAGGATTACACTTAGAAAAAAGAGCAAGATGAATCATCAACCCATCAACACCATTATATATAGGTGAATATGCATATTGTTTGATATGTCATATGATATGCTAGTCATATAATCTTTCATTTTTCATCATAGACTTCCAAATAATAAAAAATCATATCATAAATTTAAATATAATTTTCTGTTTTCATAACAATATTTGAATGATTTTGACCAATCAAAGAAATAACACATATCAGACCAAGATCAAGTTTACCAACTCTAACAAAATAATGCTTATCTCATGAGTTTTTTTGTTAGCTAATTTCATTTTCTTATTAAGTATTTCAAAATCTCAAATTCTAATAATATGTTTTCACTGTTTATCATTCGGGTACAACTTTCTTACTTTAGTTTTCAAAATAAACTATAAAAAGGCATTTTTAAAAGCAATAACTGAAAAAAATATATATTTTTTCCACAAAAGGCTCCACAGATGCATTCATTTTAGGACATGCCATCTTTTTGTGAACTAAAAAGCAGGGGCAGAAGTTGTGCTTATTGTGTGAACAACTACTACACGTCAAAAACGAGTGAATCGGCCTCGGAACGTCACATCAAATGGTCCCCATATCAAAGCTACGTCAGCACATCACCAAATCATCTCGTAATTTTCAATTTACACCTAATTAAATGTAAAGTTTTATTTTAATAATTATTTACTATTAACTAATTTTGTTTCAACAGTTAGCATCCGCTCGTCTGACAAAAAGACTAAACGTGAAAATTTTGCAGAACGCCAATCGAGTAGTAGTAAGAATTTGACACGTGCATCTTAGCACGGCTTCCCATGTGGAGAAAGGCCAAATGGGGTTACTACCATATGGAAAATACAAATGTTATGGCTTCCACAAAAGAGCCGTTGCTTTCGCTTTTCGTACGGCCCCATCTTTTCTTTGTTTTTTTAAGATTAAAATAACAAACTGCAAAGAAGAGAATATTTAATAAATTGAATAACGAACTGTTGGGATGTGCAACATGGTTCATTCATATTTTAATAGGGCTTGTTTTGAGGTTTTGCATGGAAGTACAAATTGAGCATTCTGAGAAGGAATTTTAAAAAGTGGACAGGAGAGCGAATGTGCAAGCTTTTTGAGATATACCAACCTCTAAAAGAAATTTCTTTGCCACATAAATAATACAAATTTAATTAAATGATATAGATATTGGTGAAAGATATAAGAATACAAAAAAACATAAAGAAAAAAGAGTTTTGTATTTCACACATTTAATACATGTTATAAAATTATTTTGTTGTGGAAGTTTTTCTTTGATCTAACTTAAGCATTAGTTTTCACTTTCTAAAAGAATTTCATCATAAAATTTATAATTTTAGTTACTTATGTCTTTTTTAAGATTATCGTATTATTCTTTGCATTTTATAAATGATCACCTCTCAATTTTATTTTTCATATCAATAAATTTTACACATTTAATTATAAACAAATATGTGTGTGTACATATATACTCGTGCACATCATAATATTGTATATATATACACACACACAAACACACAAAAGAAGAGTTGAAAATTTTTTAAAATATTATTAAGATTTAAAAGCCATATATAAACATAAATGGAAGGATATGGATGTGAACAATAAATATTAGCAACATGTGTACATTAAAAGGAAGATTAGATTATCTATTACTAAAACATTAGAGAGTTTATTTTTATGAAAGATATAAGAATACGAAAATAAGAATACAAACAAAGGATTTTCATTTTGGATGCATTCAATAGATGTTGTAAAACTATGTTGTAGTGGAAGTTTTTCTTTGACCTACCTTAAGCATACGTTTTTCCTTTCTAAAAGATTTCCATCATAAATTTTATAAATTTATTTACTTGTCTTGTTTAAGATTATCTTACTATTCTTTGAATTTTGATAATGATTATCTTTCAATTTTAATTTTTACATCAATAAGTTTTACGTATCAAACTATAAACATATATATATATATGATACATACACACACAAAGAGAGTTGAAATTTTTTAAAATATTATAAAGATTTAAAATCTTTATATAAAGATTAGCAACATTTGTACAAAAGACTTAACGAATCTACAGTAAATGGTTCAAACATGAAAATTTGGATTCAATATAAGCTATGTTAAGGAAACAATTTTTTTTAGAAATTTATTCATGATGAATTGATATTCACTACAACAATATGTAGTTCTTTTTTTATCTATGTCACTTTATTTTTTAAAAGTATATAAAAATTTAAATTTATTGATTGAGTTGATAAGAAGAACAACATTCATTTAAATTGTTTTTGAAAAGTATTCAACAAGGTTCAGTTTATTTTATCAAAGTTTATTTATGGTATTATTATTTATTGTTTTTTATGTATATGAGATATGGTTAAGTAGGAGGAAATTAAATTATTTAGAATAAAGCTCTAGTTTTTTATAAAAACATTTAAGAAAATAATTTAAAAATTGTTTTTAAAAAGTTTGAGAAAATATCTAATAATAATTTTATGTCAAAAATATACACAGGTAATGGACACAGCATTTACTGTTTGATTTGGATCTTGAAATTGACATTTCTGATTGAATCTTGATTTTATTATTTGAGAAAATTCCTAGCTATTGGATCTAGGCGGCCTTCATCTAGGGCATTGGATCGCATGTAGGTTTTCCTACCTGTATTAAAATAGTGTGTCCAGAAACAACTTGAATTAGAAACTTACTGCATTGGTTACGCATCGTCCCGCATACCTCGCTCGGGTTCGAACCTCTTGTTTGGCATTTTACTGTGTTTACTTGCAGCATTTTACCTTGATTAACCTAAGCCATCAAATCGTGCCTGCCCTTCTGCTTTCTTTGACAATTGGATGAGGGTTTAGTCCCATACCATCGAAATTACGTTGCCATTGCTCTCTATAAGCTTTTCGGTTCGTATGACTCTCGAGCCATCTGGGGTTGTCTGTCCCCTTCCTCGACCAAGATTTGATCACTTGGTTTTCGTTCATCTTTCGCTACGGCTTGATTTCAAACTGTTCCATTCCGTCCCTACAGGCTGATTTTGCACTATTCTGTTCCATTCGACATTTCTTACTACCTTCTTCCATACGATATTGGCATAAAGATTGCTTGATGAGTAGTATATACTATACATAATGTAAAAATTAACAATATAATTTATCATTTCTTAAAATCTTGCTTATTAGAATAGATGCCTAAACGTCAACATCACTGTTATTGAAGGATCTTACCTTATTGTCGATGATGTCTACAGCTTTGTGATTAGCATCCAATCTGTAACACTGTCAAATCCCACCTATACTATTGTATTAAGTATCATTTTGAGTAATTATTAAATAAGAATTTTAATATAAAAATTGAGAAGAAAACTAAATCTCAAGTGAGAAATAATAGTAGAACTCTAATTTGCCAATTGAGTTGAAATTCCTCTCTAGTTAAACTAGAATGACAACTATTTAACTCCTAAAGTTATATCACAACTTTCCTTTCCAAAACGTTAGCTACACATTCTCCTTTGTCCCCCAATGAGCTTCTTGAAAATTCCTTAATCCTTTATATCGTTCATCACACTGGGTGAGAAAGATAATACAAGTAAATGCTCTTAATATATATATATATATATATATTAAATTCCCAAAACACTAATCCTTTAACTAGATGGACTAAATAAATATCAATATAAATAAGTGATCTATTACAAAAATATATATAACCATCAGATCCAAAATAAATACTATATTACTTTTATATAAAAATGCTTAAGAGAATCATTGTACTAGCTAATAAGTAAAATTCTTATCTATAACATCCAAATTTATATCTCATAATATAATTGACACATTACTTATGATATAAATACTAGTAAGACTTTAAAGAGTTTAATAAGTAAACAAATAAAATAATAATATATAAAAAATAATGATATATAAAAAGATATAATTTTTTGATAATAATTAAAAATTATACACATAATAAAATTTCATTATATAGAAAAGGTAATAAATTTAACAAAAAAATATGAACATGTATATGTATACGTTTTTATTTTCATATTTCTTATTTGTTACATTTTGTAACACTTAAAGATAAGTTCATTATTTCTTAATTCCTTTCATTTCTAATACAATTAGACATATCCCAAATTCCACTCACTTTCTCTAAAATCAATGCCAATAATATAGATATCATAATAGAATATCCACACCATAATAAGCTTTCATCCTACAATATCATTTATAGTAGAATCATGTTGATATAGATATGATATCCTCACTTCATATCATATAAAATAAAATTATTTAGATATAGTTGGACTAAACTCACCTTATGTCGTGTATAGTAGACTCATGTAGATTTAAATGGGCTATTCTTTCCCTATATTATATATAATATAATTTTATAGATATAGATAAGTTATCCTCACCACAGGTTATTCTTATTTATTATCATGTGAAGTAGAATTTGTATAGATATAAATGAATTATCATTGTCTTATATCATGTATATTTATTACGTGTGAGGTCATAATATAGTACATGAATATTTGAGGATAATATATTGAGGTATTTCACTCGTTCTACTTCATTTTCTTATTTGATAATAAAGCATGTCAAATATTTACATCTAAATCATTTTTTATCCATAATTTATAGAATTTTTTTTATTATATTACATGTCAATTTCCTTGTTATATAATGTTATAAAAGAATAACATATGAATAATAATGTCATATAACAACGTATTATAAAAATGATAACATAAGAAAATAATTACATAATTACTAGATTTGTATAAAACATATTATAATATATTTGATGATGTATAATATATTTGAATTTTTATCATGGTCTAATTTGGAGTCTATAATATTAGAGTGCTTAATAAATTATTAAGAAATATGAAAAAAATACAATAAATTTATTAGGATTAGATGATGTGTACGATATTTTAAAACTGTTTAAAGATTAATATTTCAAAGTTGTAACGTTGATTATTAAGTTTAGTAAATGGTAATATTTTAAGTGTTAGCATAAAATATTATAAGATGATTTTTATTACATTCAATTTTATACATATAAAATAGAGAATTTAAGAACAACCCTACATGAAGTATTTGAATAGAAAATGATAATTTGAACTTTAAATTACTATCTAGAAGATAAAAGTGACTAAAAGAATCTACCTTTTTCATCATGAAGTGGGCGTTGATGAAAATAAGAATTTGTTAGGTTATCAACTATTCTGATGGAAGTTCTCTTATATTTGATCATAGTCTCTTATAATGGTTTGGTTGTCGGCTCTCCTGATGAACTTTCTCGCACATTTGATCCTTGTCTCTCATAAGGGAAGTTGGAATCTCTTTACTAGAATTAGGTGCACACAATTTACTCGCAAATGTTAAAGTATGCAAATAAAAGAAATTTAATTCCATCATTTTTTCTCTTCAACATAGTGAATATCCCTATTTATAAGGATCTCAAAGGTTGATCAATAATTTTTTAAAAAATAAAAGATTAAAAAACTAAAAAATTAAATAAATTAAATAAATTAAATTTTTTTCCAACTATCCAAGCATTTTGGGAGACAATAATGACAAGCAACAAAATGATGGGGCAAGAAGCAAAGACAAAGCTGCTAGTCTAACTTTTGGGTAGGCGAAGATCATGAAGAACTGAACTGGTTTGGCATGGACTTGTTGGTTGGTGTAGGTTGACGCAAGCTAAGCAGATCAACTAGTGTTCTTGAGTCAATTTAGGTCACATGGGTGTCGGGTTGGCTTATGCTGTGATATTGGGGGTGATTGTGGTAGATCACAAAAGACGACAAAATGAACTAAAAAATTTAATTTTAAGTATTTTTTTTGCAAATTTCAACAAAAGTTTTCACCGATGAACTAATGAAACTGGTGTGATGCTAATGGTTGTATGCTTGTGAGCTAATATTAGACGTTCCTACGAGATTGATACTTTTCAAAAAGATAACTTGAAAATATGTCATTTTTAAAATAACAAAAAAATGGTTTACTATTGTATTTATATCACAGTTTTCAGATTTACCTGTCATAAATAATGTATAAAAAATGGAATAATAAAATTTCAATACTTGTAATCCCTATTAAAAGATATTAAAAATTATATCATTTTATAGATAAATTATAAATTAATTTACGAGTGTATTTGTATCATAGTTATCAAGTTTATCTACTTAAATCGATGAGTTGATTTCCTTTTCTAATCTTATTTTTTTCTTGATTTTCTATAATGTTATGTATAAGTATTGGTCAACATATATCATATATGTAGTATGTTTAGCAAACAACTAAAATCATATTAATTTCTTATAAACACTTAAGTTGTTGTCTTGGAATGTAGTTATATGGTTTATTTATTATATCATGGGAATTATAAAAAATAAGCAATTTGAATTATATTGAACTTCTATAATCTCTCAATTGTATCACCTAATTCCCAAAATTAGCACTCTATTATTCATGCCATTTTTGAACATGCACTTTGATCATTGGGATCATATTATACAATGATACCCTACTTTAACATAATTCATATTTCCCATTAAACACACAATACTTCCCATAACATTGTACTATATGATTTTTACTCTCTCTCTCTCTCTTTGTCCTACTAGCTTGTTAATCATTCATATTACTATGATGCTCCCATTGTAAAGTATGAATAACTCATTGTTCCTCTTTTCAGACAATATGATCCCTTGAGCATACCATATGTTTCTATTGTTAATCCACCCTAATACATCATAACTCATAATGATGCACAACATACAAGTTTGACTATAATGTCTTCTCTCTAAAGAATTAATTATTTTGTCAATGGCTCTGACTAATCATCCAGTATGATCAACTCAATCATATTTTATGAGATTTTATCTAAAATGTTTTACATTATCCTTCTAACAAACTTGTGTCTTGCTTCAATTAAATCATTATTTCTTTCATCCAATATGATTCCAAGCATCACACTTATATGATTCTCACTACTTGACCTTTAACCTGGAGGATCATCTAATACAATCATTATAATTATATCAATCCAATCATATATTTTACCTTAATTACATCATACAAAGTCAATACCCATATTGCCTTCGTATAGTGAAACCTGACAACTCAACACATTGCACAATTAAAACACTCATATCGTCCTTATGTGATGAACTCGATATCTCAACCTATAACTTAAATTCTTCTCATACTAGCACAACCCGAAATTTTGTTTAATATGATTGTCTCATGCCATCTTTCATTGTAGCATTTTGATCCTTTATTATTTATGATTTTAAACTAATCATATTAAATAATGTAGATCAATATACATACAATACACTTTAATAACCAATATCTCTTATCCTTTATCTCTTGAGTTCACTTCAAATCACCATCAATTTATTTCATACTACAACATAATCAATTTAAACCCAGTTCTTACACATCCAATATTATTATTTTTATTTGCATAAATCAAAGTAAATTTTAAAAAAAATCAATTTAAATACTTAAACTCTTCTTTGTTACTTATTTTCCTTTGTTATTTTCTTTTTGTAGTCTTTCTTCTTCTCCACTTACTTTCTATCTCTTGCTCGACCTAAAACAAGGCTTTTTTCAAACGTTTCACAACTTCTTCGTTCTTATAATTTTCTCTCTATACCTAAGTGTCTTCTTCACTCTTTCTCCTTTGCTAAATGAAAATTGCAGCACAGTAACGATGCCCTTCTCAACTTTTTAAACTCTATTGGTCACCTCCTAATGGTTCTTGATGATGGTACTCAGCTCTTTGATAACCTTCACACACTCAAGTTCTCAATCAACTTCACTCATATGGACTCCAACCAAAATTCTCTTCCATCAGATTTTATTATTGTGCTAAAGGCCATCATTATTAATTTCATAATTGATTTAATTAAAGAAAAACATGTAGGTGATTTCATTAAGTGCATGTAAAATAAAAAACTAATTATTTTGTTTAATTAATTGTGTCACATCTCTTTCAACCAAATAATTATCATTGAAATGCACTTCTACCACTATGCCAAATGTCATAAGAAGCTAATAGAAAACTATAACCATAGAAATTAATATTTTATCATTCCAATATTTTATTATCTATAATTCTATCTTCTATCAAGCTTATTATAATTATGCTAAAATGCTTAAAATTATAAATGTAGCTTAGCATAATTTACTTTTTATTATTTATGATTCTACTCTCTACAAATTTATTTTAATCAAACACAAAATTTCAAATATTATAAATCTATCCTAAACAATATCTTAAAAATTATAATGAAGCTTATTACAGAAAGGAAAGCCCTGCTACTTATAGAGAAGCCAAGAGCAAAGTGAAAGTCCATCAAGTGAGAACAAGGAGTAAAAAGAAGGGAACCATTAGGAGGGTCTCCATAGGAAGAGAAGAGACTATGAGAGAGAAAGGGGGAAGCATCAAGTGAAAACAAAAAAAGAGAGACATTAAAGCAAATAGAATGAGAGAGAGAGAGAAAAGGAAACATAATAACATGTATACAATAGGATCATATGGGAGCAAGGAAGAGTGTTGACCAAATGGAAAAAAATGAAAAAGGAAAAATGGAGGAGAGAGAGAGAAGAGAGTGAAGTATTATAGCAAAGTTTTGGGAAAAGAGACACTGAGAAATTTTTGTGGGGAGTGGAAAAAAAGGGAATTTTGTGAAAATGTTTGAGAAAAAAATTGAGCCAAGACGAAAGCAAGGTAAAAGCAAAAATAAATATTTGTGATGTTATCATACGAGAGAGAGAAAGGAAGAAAGAGAGATAAATCAATTACTTGGATAAAGGGGAGGATTTTTAAAAAAATCCAATAGCAACTAGTCAATCAAGGAAGATAATGAATTAAGCTAGTGAAGGCTTCATGAATACAAATCAATTTGTTTGGTGTGACTATTACATCAAAAAATTAGTCACCAATGTTGCGTATCATAGGTGCATTATTATGATGTATTGGTGGATGTTGTTTTATTACTTCTAGTTTGGATTTAAAAAAGAAAAAAAATTATTGGCTCGCATAGTTGCACATGCATTACATGTATGATATATTACTATTAGTGACATGTTAGCAAAATATATTCATGTTTAAGCAAATTGTTTCATGGGTGACTATTTGCTTGGATGTAAACCATGTTTGTTAGTCATAGTTGAGATTATCATGTTTTATTTAACATGTTAGTATTGACATGCTTAAAACTATTATGGGATGTTTCATATGTTTTGGCATTATGTGAGTTATATTTATAAAAAGTTGAGACATCATCATTAAAAATAACTATGAAATTATAAAATAATTATTATGAGATTCATCACAAAGAAAACAAATCATATATGCAAATGACTCAAGGGTGTTACTTAGGTCAAACAGGGCCTCTCAAGTGTGCATCCTAAATTTAATATGAGATTCCTTAAAATAGAAATGTAAATCTTCATGAGAAATTGATTAAGGCGTGCTACTCTAATATAATGAGGCTCACCAAAGTGCACTTTTAGTTTGTTGTTTCATCATAAGGTGTTGCTAAGGCTCATTGGAATTTAAAACTTAAGGTCAAGAGATCACTGATGATTAAGAAAAAAGATAAATTGATCCTTTGAAATATTAAAATTAACAAAGGGATAGTATTTCATTACATATAGTGAGAGAATTTCTATATTATGTTTGTTTATGTTATTAATTTTTATATTTTGTAAATACTATAATATTTTACTTGAACTAACAAGTGGCATAAGCCAAAGATGTATGCTATATATTTTTTGTTTATTAAGCTAATGTCATGTGCTTTGTTTTTCTTTGGTGTTAATAATTTTAGGTAAAATCTTAAGCACGTCATGAGACTTCAGTGGATAAGTGAGAGGTCATGGATTTTTTTGCATTTAATTTGTCTTAGAATTCTTGTGTTAGGAAAGTTTTATTAATGTATAACACTATCATGAAAACAAGGATATGGGTCATATTTTAGTGCTTATATTTTATTTATATTGCAACAGTTGTTGTAAGAACAAAAATTTAAAAATAAAACATATATCTTTTACTTGCTTTTAATTAGAATTAAAACCTAACTCATATGATTAGATTTAAAAAGCAATGATTCGACAAGTTGGTTATGCTAATTTGAACCACCAATACATCATACAAACGCACTTATGGTACACAATATTACTTACCTCTATTTCTATTTGTTGTGGTCACACCAAAGATTTGATCTTAAAATTTATATCAATCTTCTACTTTCCAAGTTATAGTAGTAGTTATAATATTTCTCCTAAATTTTTGATCTCTCTTGTGATTCCTTTATTTGGCTATCCCAAATGCTTCAACAACACCTCCTCTTACCCTCCTTTCTCTAAACTCTAGGACAAAGCAATTTCTATCCCTATCACTTTTCAACTCTCCAACTCCCTCTAAATAGTCATGTCTCTCCAAAGAACACCATGTAACTTTTTTACTTAGAATTTGAAAGTTTGTCATTGATTCGGGTCGTTAACAAATGGGTTTCTTCTAGTGGTTCTTGGATTAGTTTTTAGGGTAATTAAGAATTTCTAGGAGTTTATGAATTAATTAAATTCTTATTTAAATCAAAATTAAAAAATTTACAATATTCCATATACTTTACAATCAATTAAGTCTCCAAAAGTTAACTAATTAATTTTGTGTGATTCATATTAATGAGCTCTACTTGTTAACCAAATTTCTTCCTTTTTGTTGATATTTAATATTTTTAATAATTTTTTAAACTAAAAAACCTCAATAAACTTATTGTATTATTTTTCTCAAGTTATTTTATACTTTTAATTCTACAATCGTCGAGCTTCTTTTTTGTGCTAATTTTATTAATCTTATTCTTTTAAGCTCTGGTGTTTAACAAAATTTCATAATCTTTTTAGTTCATTTAGTATTTTTTTAATTTTTAGGATTTTTCTAAACTTATAAGTATTTCCTTATTAATCCAAAACCAATTTTTTAAATACTTCAAAAAAAATTTATTTTTCATAATTTTGTTTAATTAGATTCCAAATAAATCATACATTTTATTTTTCACTTCATATCTCTTTTTTGAGATGTCATACCTCCTTTTTGTGATATACGATTATTTGAAAAAGTATAAAATAATACTTTAAAAATTTTTAAAAAATCTCCCAAAATCCAATTAATTCCCAAAAAATAACAATTTTTTTGGGTTGGTACACAACAACACGATAGTTAGGTGTGTAAAAATGCTTGTTAGGGAAGAATTTTAAAGCAACTTTTAAATTAATTTTCATTTTATTTTTAAATTTGTGTCAAAATGGCTACTAAAATTTTTTAAATTCCCATATTAAAAACTTGATAGTGCCTCTCATTCATGTTTTCAAAACTATTTTTTTAAAAATTTAAATTTATTAAATTTTGCATATAACATGAAAATTGTAATTTATTTTTAAAAAAATTAAAAGATGAAAAGAATTTTATATAATTATTATTCTTTTGAAATAGTATTCTTTAATATATTTTAAAATAATATTTTTATTATTTAATTTAGGTTTCAATAACAGCAATATAAAATTTAACTTCAAATATATGAATAAGAAATTTAAATATTTGTTAGTTGACCAATGGAACAGTAGTTGATGTCCATGTTTCAATTTCAAATAATTCTCAAAAAACTTCATGACAATATGACTAAAATAACATGAAACCATCGAAAACATCAACATATCACATATGCAAATATAAAGGATTCTTCAAGCTTGACCTAAAACTGGAACCTGCTTGGCCTGCTCTTAGTCATCCTGGCTTGCCCATAGGCTTCACCATTCTCCATCCACTTGTTGTTCCTGAAGCCGCTTGCAAAGGCGTAAACCACAACGAGGATGATTAGGAACATGATGTTGATGATTGACACCTTCTTCCAGCTATTCCGCAGCATCGCCAAGACCATTTCCACTTTGAAGAGAAGGCTTCTTTGACGCGATGAAGTACGAGGAGTTGCCTTTGCCTCTAGCCATTACGGCATGGAGGATCAAGGCAGAATAGACTCCCTCAACATCAGATCTTGAGCAGCTGTCTGCTACCCGAAAAGCGGTGGAAGGGAACACAGAAAGAGCTAGGCTGAGGGAGGGGAGATGAACATGCACCACAGCCACGCGAGGACCGACTGTTGCTGCAAGAGGCTAAAAAATATACCGTTAACCCATAAAATTTCTTTAATCATTGAATTCATTTTTTTTATTTTATAATTTATTTTGATATATTAAATATATGTTTAATTATAAATATTAGAGTTCATATGTCTTTTGTGTGATACCTCTTGAATGAGAACTGCTTATATAAACTTGGAGAGGTTTAGTTAACACGAAACCATGATATGTTTCTTCAATAAAGTATTTTTGGAATGAGATTCATAGGATTTCCCCAACTAATCATATCACACACTTGATAGTGGAGGAAAGATTCGATTCATTCATAAATTGATTGTAATTTGACAAATGTTTTGTATCCAAAAATCTCTTCTAACTTTTAACAATTTCTTGATCAGATATATGTTTTGTTTCTAATTGATCCACTAGAGAGATTATTATTTAATTTAAATTTAAAATTATTAATCTAAAGGTCATAACTTCACTTACAAACCATAATCAAAATAATTCGGTATTCAAACCATAGAGAAATAAGTAATCATTGTTATAAAATATGAAGTAAATCAAACAATAAGGGAGAGGTAAATTATTCATTTAATGAATTTTTTTGATTAAAAAATTAGAAGAATAATTTTTTTAGCTTTAAAAAAAATTATTTTATAAATATTATCAAAAAAATAAGATTACTGAATAATAAACAAAATGCATGAAAAACTTTTAGGTAGTTGAGCCAAAATCTTTGAGTATATCCATCCCCGATCCCTGATTGGGTTTCTCAACTCAAAAAGTTAAAAAGCATGCAATGTTCCTAGAGAATTTTAGGCAAGTATGTATACTTTCAATCTTAATCTTTTTTAGAAATAAAACCTAACACTAAATCAAAGCGAAATTATACCTTTCATATTCTTTATTGAACATGGAGGTTTTACACAGAAGTCCATTACCCCCAAAACAGATGTCAAGGCTTCATCTATTTCTTCCAAACCTTCAAGATATTAAACAACAGTTAATATCATTAGTTAGTTTGTGCTTAAGATTATAAGCAGAGGCCTCCCTTTATCTTTTGAATAATGGATATAGAAATTAAAATTTTAAAAGATAAAGAATAAATTAAACATAGGGAGAAAAGTTAGGATCACATCTAGAAAAAAAAATTATTACCTAAATCAAAACATTCAGAAGGTACCAGAATGATATTGAAGAGATACGACATATAGAAGGTATTGCTGATGGATCTCCAGCTCCAGCTCCAACACTTGCTGTAATTAAAAAAGCACTTTTTTCAGCAGCTACGTGTGCTTCAGGACCAATAGCTACAGCAGAGCCCATAGACTCAAGAAGAGCCTGTTCACAAAGCAAGCACCCAAGAAGTAATAAGAACAAGAATTAATTTAAAAAATTATAAAACTTATTTAATAGGAAACCCATTTTACCAAATGACATGAATCCAAGTATCCCATGGCCTTGATGATAATTAAAAAGGTGAATAAATAAAAAATTATAATGATCGATTGGGATGTCTCTTCTAAGAACAAAATAGAATGACTTTACTATTTACCTTGATGAACATGAAAATATTTTGGCCACTCATAGCACATAAATGATTAACATTAAAGTAAAATTAACATAAAAAGATATAGATTAATGACAAACTTTGGGTGTTGATGGCATCATATATAATCTATTATCCAGGATCTGATTGAAAGTGGATAGCTCTTTCACAATGAGATCCTTAGAAGTAGATAAAACATTTGCCACAGAATTGCAAGCTGGAATGATCGTCCTCGTCGCATGTTCTTGTGCTAATGTTGGTTGGAGGTCCCAGAAGGCTGATGCTTCCTATTAATATAATGCAGGAAAGTGAATGATCACAAAAAGCCTTGTTAAAGAGATGCATCAAAAGAACAACACCACATCAATTTGTATGATCAATTGTAAAATTCAAAATATAATCAAATGAATGCAATCAATTGTTTAAAGCCTTCATGAACCACCATGAATACTACAGCTAAAGAACAATTGGACTAGCTAATTTAGCTACTCTAAAAATTTCATGACATTTAAACAAAGATTATCAGTGATCAATTGTCTTTGAGTAATTTTAATAAACTTTTTAGAAATAACATTTATGATGTTGTACTTTAAAATGAATAAACATTTTATGACATTATCAGAACAAACGTAGGACATGGAATGACTTGTCCCAAAAAAATCTTTTTCAAGTGGCACAACAAGAAACTAGTGAGAAGAACAAGGAAACATGATGTAAACAAGATATATGAAAAAAAACTCTAACCTTTTAATTAAAGAAAAACTTAAAGAAATCAACTTATAAAACAGATTCTCAAACTCTTGACAATAATTTCAAGGCCAAACCACCTCTCATATGGAGTAGATACCCTCAATACTCTCCGGCCGCAGCCACATGTTGCTTTCATGTATCGAAAACTCATATCAATACTAAAACTTTACCTAATGTTCCCATTTTATTAACCGAGTCCTTGGAACATTAGGAAATAAGAGATGCACATTATAATTCCAATCTTAAAATATTAAGAACTAAATATGTTTAAATACAAACATTTTAAAAACAAAAATCTACGAAACCTTTGTTTGATGTAGTCAGGTTTCAAATTCATGCTTATCTACAAAACTCTTGCACAGTTACAGTGAATGGAGCATAACCTCTACAAATATTGAAATTTGATAATCCGAAAAGCAATAGGAAGCAAGAAAATTCTCTAAAATTTTCTAGATCATAACTCGACCAAAATTCAAATAAAATGTGTCTTGAAAGCCTTGCCTTGACTACTCTTATGGACACTCCTTGAGCTTTGTCTTAGTCACCTTGAAAACCATGCTTTGTAGCAATGTCTTGCACGACATTCGTTCTTCCCTAGGAGTAAGCCTTAAGAACTTTAGTTAAAAACTCAAACATACCCTCAAGATGATAATTTACTTTAAGCATTGAGTGTCAAAACCACCTCAAGTATACCCTCTCACAACCACAAACATCTTCTTCAATCTTCCTCTTGAAATCTTCAATCACCTTGAATCTCTAATATCTCTTGAGAATAACCTCTCAAGGTTCTTTTTATATCCTGGAGCCTTCACTAGGCCTGCAACATAACCTCTTCATGTTCTTTTTATGATCCTTGAGCCTTCACTAGGCCTACAACGTCCTTTCATGATTTCTTCCTTTTAAGACCTTTTTCGAGATAACTTTAAGATTCTCTTTGATGATATGCCCCTCATTTGAAGGAGGGATTCACTCTAATATGATGTTTAGAGCTAAGAAATACTAAGATCTCACAATACATTTGTTGCCTCCTATGGTATCCATTGTCGTCCAATGTGTTGCACAATCTCCTTCTGCTTGCCTTGTCGTTCATGCTCCAATGCCCTTCTCAATGTCAAATTAAATATTTCCTTCAATCTACAATACAAACTAGCATACTTGACACAATTATTTATAAACATCTTGCAGACAACACTTCTCAATCCTCGTCAAATGAGTAAATCTTCTCTTCTTTGTGAAGCACCATGCATGTTGTCATTAAAAGTAAATTGCATCATGGTGACACAGGTTCCCATTATCAAAATCATTTGACAAGCTTGAAGTGGCACACATTAGAGGCCATCGTGTCAACTAAAATTGCTTTGATTTTACCTTTGCACGACAATGAATCCAATTATCATACATGGATGCGAATTCAACATCGTCTCCAAATCAAGTGTAGTCACTAGGATTGATTGCATTAGCATCCATCATTAGGGATAACTTTCACCAATATATTCTTGACTTAGATTTGAATAGAAACAACTCAAGGGTAGTCCCCTCCTCTACAACCTTATTGTCTTTATAGCCTTCTTATCATTAATGATAGACTACGGTCAAGTTCCTTCAACCTAACAAAAATCACATTATTCTTAATAACAACATCAATCCCATTTTCCCTTTCTGATTATCATCCTTGCCCCTCAATCTCCTCAATTTAGAACATAATTCCCAATAATAACTCTTGATATAACTAAGTCTCCAAGAAAGACAAAATTAAAAAACTTTAGAAAAAATGGAAATGCCTTAATCTAAGGATTCCTTCTTTTTGCTTTTACTCTTGAAGCCATCATCCTTTGGCATCCAAACTCAACCATAGTTCTTCTCAATAGAAATTATAAACATCCTTAATTGCCCATTATTGTTGAAGTGATAGAATGATAACCATGACAATCTAAGTAAACCTATCAAATGCTTCATCAAGTAGCTCTTCTTTCCAAGATTCAACACAGGAGACCACTCATCTCCAATATTATGAGTTACAATCTTGAATCAACTACCTTCATTGCTATCAAGCTGTGCTACTTCCTCATAGCTGGGATAAAACTTCCATAGAAACTACTTGAATTGACTCCAACTACAAATCTTTACAACTCTAAAATACAAAAGATTGTTTCATCATGCTAATGCATAATAAATTAGTTTTTCAAAGGATACCTTGCTGAAACTTGTACACTCAAAGATGCAAAAATACATTTCAAACTATCTAGCCATGCATTCTACTTCATTACATCAACCACTACAAGATAGGATGCTTATCTTAGCCACCACTTTGATAGATTTCAAGAAATCATTGTCACTTGAAGCCATAAGATCATAATGGTCATCATTCCATCAACTAAAGTTCTTTCTTCTTCACCTCTTATCATCATCTATGCTTCTTCTTGAAATGGACTCATCTCCAACTATCAATGATCCTCAAAATTACATTTCATCACCTCATGTCTCGTCATCTCCATCAAAAGTTGTACTTGTTGAGTTAGAAAAACCACATGCTCTTACAATGATATAAATATTTATCTTACTAAGTCATTTCTCTTCTCATGTTGCCTTTATCCTCAACAATGTTTCCACATCTCATGTAGACCACCCATTTACCAAGATCTACACAAGGTAAGATCTGATACTCTAATGGGAAAATATGATCCATCTTATAGACAAAATGATTTCATGTCCACAACAAAACAATGTAGAAAGAAATAAAATGCAATTCAAATTAGTTACATAGAGAAACTCCAACTTTTCCATTAAATAAAACCTAAACTAGTCTACTTATGAAGTAAATTCTCAAAAACTTAGCAACAAGTTCCAAGAAAACACCTCTCACCTACAGTAATTATCCATGGTACCCTAAATCATTAAATCACATAAGGCTCTAAAGTACCAAGCCACTTGCACCAATACCAATAACTCCTCCACAAATCATTTTTATAGTCTAAAAGCTCTTAGTGATAAGAATTATGATATATACATAAAAAATCTAATCAAAACTTTCTAAGAAATAAGTAAAAAAAATCATGGCCATTAAAAATCAAATACTAATTTGATGCTTCAAATTCTAAATTTGCACTTACCCAAATGTCCTTGCACAACTATAATAAATTTGGAGTAACTTCTTCCACAAATATTTAAATTAGATTATTAAAAATAGAGTTAGAAAGCCAACAAGATTCTCTAAAACTTTCTAGTTCATTACTCGATCAAAATCCAATTGAAATGAATCCAAAAATCACCAAAAGTTTTTGATGTGATTTGATTCCCATGTGTACTTGCCTTGATTGCTCTTGAGGGCACTTCTTTAGCCTTTGTTCCCATTAGCTCGAGATCTATACTTCCTTCTCAGCAATTGTAGAAAGTTTTGTTACACTTTCCTTCTACTCAAGGCCTAACCCTCAAGAACTCCAACTGACACCTCGACTATGTCCCTCAAGACCATAATCTACCTTGCTTATGCCTATTGATTGTCAAAACTACCTCAAGTAAGCTTTCTCAAAGAATACATCTTACTCAAGCTCTCTCTTAAAATATTCATCCACATCAAGCCCACTAACATGGGCCTAAAGGCCAACCAACACCTCTTAAGAATAATATCTTAAGGTACCTCTCTTATCTTCCTTGAGTGTTCTCAAGACTTACAACATCCCCTTAAGATGTCTTTTATTCCTCTTAAAGCCTCCCTTGAGAACAAAAGTAGATCCAAATTATTTGCAGTCAAATTAAGTAGCATTATCAATATTTAACAATTTATCAATATGGAAATAACAAAAGGTTTGCGTTAGGGTAAAGTTTCACTAGAAATTCATAAAAGAATAATGATTCTTAAAAATTAAATATGATATATTTTAGACCTAAAAAAATAAAATAGTAAAAAAAATTTCTATTTAATATTAATATATCCAAATTCTACATAATATAATGAGTTATTAAGAATTTAAAAAAGAATGTTTCAACAAATGCTTATACAAGTAGGACTCATGATCAATGATATTTTCCTTGTTTAGAAATATCTAGAACATATAATTTTTTATACTAAATGCAAAAGGCAATCCTTCTCTATTCTAATTCTTTTTTCTTTTGAGAGAAAGTAATAATTCTACTTCTATTTAGATTGTCATTTCCATCTTTCGTTTAGATCAAACAAATTTTTTTTCAATATATACTAATTCTCAAATTCAGAAAACAAGCATAAAGATAAAATGCATATTTGGAGTTCATTCGTGGAATATATGATACTCTAAAGTTTTTCCCCTAAGAAAACTCACTGAAAACTTCAAGTTTTAAGGATTCATAAAAGATACCCTTAATACAAATATAATAATTCAGTTTTAACTTTACAACTAAAAAATATATAAGATTATAATATCATGAAAAAAGACTTAGCCACTCTAGGAGTGCTCACTTCTAATGTGGCATTTGTCAAGAATTGGATATCATATTTGTGTTGTTATAGCTTATAGCTAAACAATCCCATATTCCTACTACCACAATCACCATATGGCTAAAGTGAGATCACACGTGGTGGATCAACTATGTCCTACACTCCTTGAAAACCATGCATCTTGGAGCTTTTATGTAATATTTGCCCTTAATAGTACAAGTTCAAGTACACTATAAAGCGTTACTTATCTGGTCCTAGGAAAAAACTGATTCAATAGTTAAATACTTAACAATGTCAGTACATAAACACTTTTAGATCTGATAAATAGTACACTAAATAACAAAAGATTGACTCAAGTATATCATTCAAAAACACAAAACACACATAAACAGCAAAAGATGCAATCAAAAGCTGATATAGTATGCAAGATACTTAAAAATGTTAACACAAAGAAATACATTACAAATTAGCAGTAAAAGATAAACTCAAGCAGTGTACATAGGAAGCAAAAAGATAAACTCAAGGATGTAACTCAATAACACGTCAAGTTCACATAACAACAATATATCATTTGAATGAGGATATGGTGCGCAAGAGACTTAACAATGTCAGCACAAAGAAATGCAGTGTAAGTAGACTCAAGTTCTGATCTGCGAGAGTCAAACTCTTCAATTTTCTTCCATTTCTTTCGTAAAGAATCTTCTACTTCTTTCCACTCCAAGCACAACTTGTTTAAGCGTTCAACCTCAGATGCCAATGTATTAATGCTCGCTTTTAGTCCAGCAACATCCAGCTCAACAATAGATAATACAGAGTGATCATGGCCATGGAATCAAGGAAAGGGTTCATTGCATTGCAATGGAAGATTGCATATATAAAACTCCTACAATGCAATAATCCTCACACTGCTAGCCTATGCATTTTACAAATTGAAGTTAAAAACACTATAAGCTATGCTATGATATAATTTGAAGTAGTTTTAAAAAATTTCAATGAGGACCATGATCAAAATCCTTAACATTTAAACTCAAATAGTAATGAATATAATTCGATGAAAATGCAAAACAAAAATGCACTCTTTTTGACAAAATATAGGTTTGCTTTCTATGATGATTAATAAAAAAGGAACATTCATAATGTAAGCACCAAATATCCAAACATATGGTGTTAGGAACATTCATAATGTAAGCACCAAATATCCAGCAACATCTCTTATGGTAGGTACAACTCCATGAAGTTTCGCATGTTAAAGATTGACAACACTTAGCATCAAAACAAAAACACGAATAAAGAAAATTCAAAAATTTCCATATCAATGATACATAGCGATGATCCACGTTATAGTTTAAAAAATTTCTACAAAAAATCTTATTTTAAGAAATCACACAGGTCACATCATCTGAAAAATGCGTTGTGTTACCAAGGTTATGTGACTGGACTCCAGAATGTAGTGTTGTTGTTGCACTTCACCATTTCCATGTAACCGCTTTACAAGTTTCTGGCTAATGCTTTTAGCTTCAACTACCCTGTTTAGTGCATCTTCAGTAGCCACAAACTACTGGACATGAGCTTTCTGAAAAGAAAAGGGATGCATGATATACATCATTACGAGTTCTAAAATGAAAGACAATAAAATTGCAAAAAGATGATTCCTATGAGATGAAGCATTTCCATAAGTGTGTCCATTTGAAATAGTTTCCTTAGTGTTATGTGGATATCTTCATAACCATAACTAAAAGTGGAGAAGGTTATTTAAAGTAGTTGACATGCATATGGCTTTTAAATAAACCAAACAAACTTGTTTATGACCATGAAAGTCTTCTGAACAACGAGCTCCTTAACAAAAAATTTACTACTCATTTTTCCAATTTCTTTAATGCATGTCCAATTTTCAAAGCAGACTATTAAAGGCAAGGTCAACTTCAAGCACGTTGTTAAATCACAACTTCACAAAAACATAGCTTGTAGTTTAAGATTTTGGCAATGAAACTTTTGCCAAAGGATAACAACATGCCCAACCATCATTTTTGTTACAATTTTCTACATTAAAAATTTAAATCCTAGGCTAAAATCACAAAATAAACATTTAAAAATCAATTGGCCATATGAGAAATTTGTTAATCAAGTATATATTTCCATGTTAATGAAATAAGAATCCCCATTTTGTAGAGGTCTTAAGCCATCCCAAACTAACAACTATCATTTTAATTCAAGTATATGAACAAGTTGAGCCAATCCTAACCATTTGTTTTAAACTACATGTTGATTTATATAATTTCAATCCATTCCTCATGTAGATAACCCTTACAAGTGATTAAAAAAACTAAGAACAATTATATAGTAGAAAAATAAACATAGCATTTACTATCCCCTGATAGAAATATGTTTACATTAACTAGGTTACTTCAGTTAATAACAAATATTAATTATTAGTTATCATTTAACAAGGGTTAATGACAAAATTGTCTACAAATCGAAATGGTTAAAAAAACTTTTACGTTTATTAGAAATAAGCTTGCAAAAAAGTTAATAAGTTCACTAACTTAAGTGATTAATAAAATAACATGAATACATATATTAATAATAAGTTTGGATGATTAAAAATTTAGTCAATTAGTGCATATTAAGTTGAGTTACATAAAATATGTAAATTGATAATTTAACTATATATACACACACACACACACATACATACATACATACATACATACATGTATACATAATACATACAAAGACACTACAAACCACCTTAATTCATTTAATCTTTTATAAGAAAAAAGACAATATAGATTTAATCAAGATTACCTTACAAACTACAAACAAAGATCAAGTAAAAGAAAAGCTTAACAACCCTAAAAGATTATGTTATACTCAATAATTTGATGTTCAAGTACCCATATATTTTATGTATTATGTGATCATGTAATATTAACATATAATCTTTTTATATAATATTTTAATGAAAACATATGAGAGATTAAAAAATTGAGCTTGGTTAAGAGCCAAAAACTTTAATTCTTATGAAATTAGAGAAATAGCACTACGACTAATACAGCAATCGCTAGTTGCTCAAGTTTCTTGTTCAAAAGAACCACAGTAATTAGAAAAGAAAAATTGTAGAAGACAAATTCTAAGCTTACATTTGTGTTCTTCCTGGCACAATAAATATTATACATGTATCTACTAAATAGAAGAAACTATATTGTTAGCTGCAAGAAACAGAATCACAACTCAAGTAGTACATCCCTAATAAAATTCTTCTCCATGCAGCACTTGATTCGATTACTACTAGCTCATTATGCTAAGCTTCCCTCATTGCTTTTCAAGCTTTCCCTTTGGTAGAAAAGAAGGGCAAAGAAAATATTCTTATGGTAGGATGGAGATATGCAATGTTTTCTCCTCAAAAGACTTCATGAGTCAACTCAAGGTCAAGTAATTTTAAAAAGAGGGAGTATGATGTGAAAGCAAAAGCATTGTCCAACATATGCTTAATTTTCTTTGTTTGGTAAGTTACTTGTTTTTTGGAGTAGCTTTGATGACTTCCCAAGAAACTTGAATGTCTTCTAATGTAATTTTGGATAGGTTGTAAATGGAATTAGTTCTTTGCAAACATGCTTTATTAAGAAAAGGGACAATTAATTATATCACTTGGTAATATTTCTAATTAGAAGGTACAACTCCTATAGTTATTCAGTAAATGTATCCCTTACTCTTGTTCATCATCCATTCCCCAAATTTAGGCATTTTTTCACTAGATTATATTTTGCTTACCAAACTATCTAAACTGTTTTGCCTTGGATCATTATGAAAATCACTCAAGGGCAAAAGTCCCATCTTCTTCGCAAGTACCATATTTGTTAGAATAGTTGATATTTATAATTCAGCCATCGAATATGTATTTCCTAAATTATTGTAGTAATTTCAAAAAAGACCTACTTTGACTTATGGTCATGTAATTTTTTAATGGATTCTTAAGTTACTTGCTTAAATATTTATTATTCTTTCTTCATTAGGATAAGATTACCAATGTCAACATAGAGATGCTTGTGGTGACGATAGTGAAAAGATCACAAAAAAAACTCCTATTTTAAATATAACTGGTGAGATCCCTTGAAAATAGCTAGTGGTAGATCCCATAAGAATAAATAATAGAAAAACCCAAATCACTTTGTTAAGCACTCTATCGTAATAATCTAAAATTAAAATTTTATTGTACGTGTCAATATGCCATATGCAAAGGGATGACCTTATGAATGAAAAAAATCAAAAGGTGCATATGAAACATTAATCACGAAAAATAGTGTAACCAAATACCTAAAGTGAAAAATGTGGCAAATAAGGAAAAAACCAAATGAATGTGAGAATGATTATAAGGTCTCCTCTGATAGATAATCACAAATAAAATTTTAAGAAATATAACCAAATAAAGGATATCAAACCATAAGTATAAGTAATCTCTAATATGAGAAATAATAGGCAACTACAATAGCATACTCAATATTATTCTACATATAAGGAGAAGGCATAGTTGTCTTTCAAGTAGTTTATTGTAATTTCCTTTTAAGGATAGATCTGTACCACTCCTTGGACTACTATAAACCTGATATACTAACGGTGAACTTGCATCCCGATTTGCAGTATCTATTACTATATCATTCTCATATTTGTACCTGAATGGAACAGGTGATAATCCATTTAATATGATAGACCAATAAATTGGGTATTTCCAAAGCATAAAGTTATTCACAAATGCTATAAAAGATTCTAAATCTTAATTTTAAATTAGTTGTTCATAATTGATTATTAAAGATAATATTTTGTGGTAAAAAGGGAAAACTAATAATTCACAAAAAAATTAACCTTTTAACCAAAAAATGGATAAATAATAATTATCCTAAAGTATTATTTATACTAGTAAAATAATAATATTTAATTATCTTCTTAAAATTTATCGATATAACTTACTTCACCAAACACAAACAAAAATTTCATAATCATTCGTTAACAATTTTTTATATGCTATTTTTAATTTTATCTTAAAAAATGATTAACCAGGCAATTGAAATGAATAAATTATCAAACTTCTTACAATAGCCAATAAAATATATTATTCATCACAAATCTAATTCATAATAAAAAGTTATAAGAAACAGAATTCAATTAAAGAGAAATAAACATCATTATCAAAAGTCATCATAATACCAGTCTAACATCGATTTGGCACTAACAAGACATTTGCTCTACACATTAATTCGACCTTGACATTAGTTTTTTACAATTCTGGCAAGAATACAAATCTGATCATAATCCTAAACTTTCTTTAATAATAAAAAAAGATTATTATAATCAAGCTATCTACCATCCTTTCTAGAGCATTTTCTAACCTCTCTTTTTTGCCTTAGTTCATGCTCTATTAATTTTGTATTCCTATCTTATCAAAGCTTCATGAACAAATTCTTAATTAAGTTGACATCATCAAACCCAAATAACCAAATGCTAACAAACTACAAAAGGAGTTAACATAGACTACAAATTAAAAAAAACATTTCACAATAACTGTACATTGAATGAGTTTATAGATGGAAATAGACAAAGATTAAACAAAAAATGAAATAAGTTTGTTAATGTTTCACTAGTACATTTTAAAGAGAGCACCCTTAGATGATTGAAATGACATCAATATGGCCTTTGCATGAGTTATATAATAAAAAATGAAATTAATTTGTAATATCAATATGACAACAAAGAAAAAGTAGCTCTTAAACATTATCAAACAATAGCCATAACAGTACATACACGATTTCAATAATGAAACAATTGGTAGTGCGACTTTGACGTTGAAATTTGTAATTTTTTCCTATCTACAACCATTATGCTCCAATGTATTTTTGAAGCAATAAATGCATGCTAACTGCCTCACAGGACTTCCAAAACTTGAGAAACAAACAAAGATTTATCAAAGCTAATGAAAATCTTTTATAAATTCAGGACTATGGGGAAATAAAAAATAAAACAATGATTTTAAGATAAAAAGAATTACCTCAAAAGGTCTGCATCAGCTCAGATGTGAATATTTTCAGTCTCCCTAAGGATCAATTTTTTGTAGTACAATGTGTATGCAGTGATTGACTGAAGTAACTGTGAAGGATTTCTAAGAGACTCAGTTATCACAGCCATTACATCTTCAAGTACATCACCTTCCAAGTCATCGAGAAACTTGGTGGCATCTACTTGAATACTAGAGTTCATTCCAATCCCATCATACACCAAGAAGGTACTTTGGATTCTTTTAAACATATGCCTTGCAAGAGACTTGCATGTCGATCTAATGATTCTATCTCGTGATGTCTCAATTAAAATGACATCATCTGATGATTTGCTACCCTTGACTATTGTGTAGACTACTTCTTTCTCACTGTGCGAATGGATCACACCAACAGAATCAACAGCATTATCTGTAATCAATCTCCTAATGTCTCTTGCTTGGCTTCCATATTAATGAAGCTGTTTTTGGTACTCTACAAATATCTTAGTTGCCTCATCACATTGCTGATCATAAGCTTCTAACATCACCTGTTTGTACCCTATATGTTAACCAAAAGAAAGGAAATAGTTATTCATTAAATGAGTACAAACCTAAAGGTAATTAGCAATTATGCCGTCATTCAAATGGAAAACACATTAGTAAAATCACACAACTTCAAAAAATATGCATTTAGTGAACAATAACATGAACAATAATGTATTCATGACCTCACAAAGCCAAAAATACCTCTTCTACAATTCCAAATTTAAACATTTACTTTTGTATAATCCACCTGCTACAAAAATCCCCTAATCTAAAAAGCAAATAAAAAAAGTAGGCAACTCACCTAGCATTGGCCCTCTCATCAACCATTCACTTCCGCTCCGACTCTTATCTCTCAACCTCCGCCATTCGGGACCTCAACTCCTTCCTTTGCCGCCTAACGACATTCCTCAACCTCACCGCCTCCTCCTTCGTCAGGTCCCTCTCCCTCATCTCCACTTCCTTCGCCTATAAAGATTACCCATCCTCGAAATCCAAGCTTCCTTTTTCCTTCTCCCACCACCTCGCTTTCACCCCTTCCGTAGGTGTCACCACTCCATTAACCAAAATATTTCGACAAACCATCGCCGTGGTTCTCTTCGGCCGCACTCTTTGAAGGAGAAAGCTACACACGTGACCATGTTTCCCCGGCAGATCTTGTGGATCTGGTCAACGGAAGGAAGCTCACCAGGGTATCCCATTTCGTTCTGAAGCCAATCAATGATCACCTCGGCCTCGGGACTCCGCCCCCTCCTTGAGCCTGATTTGTGTACACTGATGGAAAAATACTCTGTTGGAGAAGAATGTAATCTTCACGGTTGCCGTTCAGATGTAAAGAAGCACCGACGGAGAGCTGTTCTGAGCAACGTCGACACGAAGGCAAAAGGAAGACGCAAATAAAGCGGCAGATGAGTTCTGATCTAGAAGGCGTAGGGATGAGAAAGGGTTAAGGGAGTAGAGAAAGACGAAGGTATGCGAGGAGGGCTTGAGGAAAAGGTCACCAGAAAAATAGAAGTGAGGAGTGTCTGGGAATTCGATGCTCAGTCCGTTGCGTTAGTTCTCTGGCCGCATAGGTATTGAAAATGTTATGTATTTTGATTATATTTTTTATAATAATTTTATGTTAAAAATTTAATTAATTAATTAAAATAAATTAAATACTATTATTAAAAAGTATTATTTAGAACTTGATGGGCTTTATAAATTTGTTATTAATTGTATTGAAAAATGATTAGAAAATATTTTATCTCTTAATAAAAAGTGAATTAAACTTTTTAATGTTATTTTATGATGATAAAATAATTTTTTTATTTTTTGACATAGTTTTTTGTTTTTTAAATTAAAAGTATGTACTTAAACTTAGCTAAACAAACATTTGATAATTTTTTCAAAAACAATTTCATTAAAAAAATAAGTTTGAAATTAGTGCTTCAAATAGTCTTGATAAATATGGTACTAAAAGAAAGATTAATAGAATGGTTAATATTATAATTATTTTATAAGTATACATATATATATATTAAAGTAATTTTTATAATTTTTTCATCTTTTGAATTAAAATTTATATTTAGAAATATTGACAAATTTTTTTAATAGAAGATCTTAGTTTTATGATTTACTAAAAAAGTTATTCCTATAATTAACTATTAATCAATAAATCACTTTAAATAGTTTTATGATTGGCTAAATTTATAAACAAAATAAAATATTTAATAAAATATTATAATCATGCTTAATAATAAAAAATACATACATTAAAATCATTTCATTATAAATCTATTTATTTCATTGTAAATAAATAAAGATAAAAAATTAAATTATATTTTTAATATTTGATTTATCATAAATTAAGAAAAATCACTTTGTCTCAATTTAAATATCTAATTACCATTTCAATGATAAAGATCCCTCCATCAATCTCGCAATAAAATTTTTGTTGAATCATACTAAATTAAAGTTTCTTAATTGCCCATAGTTTTTATTGAGTAATTACAAAAATTATACAACTCTTAATATGTTCATCGTTAAAATTTTTAATAAATAATGATGATTTGTTTGTATATTTTTCTTTATTTCGATAATATTAGTTTTTTATATGTTATTCATGATATGTATATATATAAATATTTTTTTTTTGAATAATACTTGAAACTTGATATTAAATATTTTATATATCATTTTTTATTCTCTTAATAATATATAGTTATTTTTATTTTTAAGAGGATTAAAGTTTTATTTTGACTATCACACATAGTCTAAAAATTATTTGAATAATTTTTAATTGTTATACAATAAATGATTTATTATTATATACAACTCAATAAGTTTAAATTGTTAAAACAATTATATAAAACTTTAATTAATTATTATTGGATGTATCAATTGGTTTTATTTACTCACATAATTTATTTTTTCTTTTTTTTGTTTTGATTTTTAGAAATGATTTTTTTGCTACAATCTTTGAAGCTTTGTTTATGGAGTTATAAGGTTTTCATCGGACAGAAGGTCTTCCTTTCCCTTTTCCTTTTCTCGCTTTTACGTCCCTATAGTTAGGATTTTGTTTACCTCCACCGATGCCACTGTCGATCTCGATGTACTGAATGCCACTGTTTATAGGCGTTTCAAGCTCCATGACTTGTGTGTCTTCTTCGACCCTCATCACGTCGCTTGTGCTCTCCAAGTGTTCCAAGGCCGAAGGTTTTTCCCTCTCTCTTGCTCACTCTCACCTTCCTTCTTCCAGGCCAATGGTTCTTGTAGGAGTTTAAATACCTTACTGTCCATGATGATTATAAGTGGTTATTACACTTTCCAACATGCTCTCAAGTTGATACTGGTATTTGTGTTCCAATGTTTTGTTATCTATTCGGTGCTTCACATTGTCTTGTAATTCTTTTGAGCTGAGAATATGAATATCTTTCTATGTAGAGTTTTGTTTTGGCCTATCGTAATTTGTTTATCTGGATCAGGAAACAAGTGCTAGTTTAGTTTCATGTTGATTAATTTGTGTAGTGTGGGCCAGGTTCCATGTTGATATTTACACTGCATGGTTTTTCAATAAATCTACTTCATTATCAAAATATCATTTAGGAAAGGAATGCCTTACACTTTTCACAACTGAAAGGTCCATGAGGTTTGAAATCTCTCCTCTACTTTTAATGGTGAATAACCTAAGGCCTGATTTTTTATTTTTATGATGATTTTTTCTCATTCCATTTCATCGGATCCTGAAATTAAAATGTGCATTGTTTCAACTGCAGCAGCCACTCTCAATTATAAGTACAGTATTATGGCTAGTTGAATAGGGTGGTCCAAGATCTCTATTTGATTTGTGAATGATATGTTTGATTGTCTTATTATAAAAGCTAGCTAACGTAATTTTCTTATTAATTAAGATAGTGTTGAATGAAATCTTGAAGTTGGATTATTTAGCTTTTGTTAAATTGCTCCATTCTTGGACACAATGTATTTATAAAAGCTTAATTATTTAATATACATTTTGTGATTACTAGGCTTTGTTTTTTTCTGTGTTTTACCATAGTATTTATCTTTAGTTATCTTGAGTCATAGTGATTAACTATTCTTTTCTAGAAGCTCACAAATGCCATGTGGATTGTATAGTTCTAACATCTTGTACATTTTTTTTGTTGTGTAATTATTTCTACGTGTTTGGCTTATGTTTGTCTTTGTTTATCGTCAATACATTACATTATATATTTTTTAAACAAATGCATAAGTTTTTTTTATTATTGTTGATTTCATTTTTTTCATGCACACCTTTTTCCTAAACATTAATAACTGAGATTGTTTATGTACCTAATGTGCCCTTTTAATACATTCTTTTAAGTATGATCTAGTGGTTCAAAAAAGGCATACTTGTTTAAAGTATCAATTAATATTCATGAATGTAGTGTATATATATGCTTTTTAATGTATCAATTAGTGTTCATAAACATTTTATGCTCACATGCTTGTTTTAAGTCTCAAATATTTAACACATGCCAACTTGTTTAGTTGATTGTATGCTGTCCTTTTTACAACTCATTCATATATTTGTTGATCAAGTTGCTTGTTTGGGGTTTGTGAACTTAAGAATTTATGATTTAAATGATACAACCTTTAATACCATCCATTATACTCGAATTGAGCTCCAATAGACCTAACACAATTGAACTTAAGCCCTATTCTACTTGCTTGGATCAAGTCATTTATAGCCTTGCAATTTGTAAAGTTTAAAATGAATATTTTGAGGGCATAAATCTTATTCTTCACAGTCATAGTGTTCATGGAACTAATAGCCAAACAAAGTTTTTAGCTTGTATTAAGATTTAATTTAAGGTGGGATTGGGTTAAAATGTCTTTATTTAATGTTCTTTCATACATACTTTGTTTACAAATATAACATATTTTAAATTCTTATACCTCTATACCTATTTTTGTTTTGTTGATTCATTTAATGATGACGATGACCTTGAACAAGATCTGTTCTATGGGTTAATATGGAAGCTCTCTCATAGATGATAATGATGGCTACTTATAATTTGATGCTTATTTTAGGCATTCTCATAAGCAAGTTGGAATGTTGGTTAGCTTTCATAGTTGTTGTAGTTATTGATATTTTTCTTTTTCAATTCTTATTGAAAAGTTGGTAAAAATTTTGGGGGCCATTTGATAAGCAATAGCTTATTTTGTTCATCTGATGTTCAGCAACCTGTTTTTTCTGTCTCCTCCTTTGATGAAAATTGAAATATAAAAGAATATATTATTAACCGTGATTTTGTTTCCCTTTGACTAAACATAAAGCTCTATCCATTTGCCATCTTTGGCCATCTTTTTGGTAATCAGCGACAACATTGTACTTCAATTCAAGCTTTGAGTTGTAAAATGGAAGCATTGCTATCTTACTGGGGCCATATTATTTCATTATGTTTCTGACAATTTAACTTGTACACTAAAAGTAATGTTAGTGTGAGACTAGTCCATGAGACATTGTTTAATATTCTTGTCGGTCTAGCCACGACTTTCAGGGAATTTGCTGATGTGAATGGTTTTATCAGCATGCATGTGAGCACTGATGATAATCTAGAATAGAAAATTGGGGTGAAAATGTAGGATTGACCTTTTTTTCCATTTTTCTAGTAAAGGGTTTTTTGGAGCTAGCTTATCTTAAAGAATTCTTGATGCTCTTATTAGAGTGGCCAACTGTTATTGCTAGCCTTTTAAGAGTATGGAGGAGTTTCCCATGGTCATAGCAAACATAGTTTGCTTTCCATATCTCAATGTTTATATCATGATTCTTGTATTTATGTTTCACTTGGTTGGATAAAATTTAACATGTTATGAATATTTAAACCATGGAATTATAATGATGACATTTTAAGTTCAATTTATGTTTTCTTTGTTGGGTGTAGTTATTCTTAGATTTTGTTTTCACAATTTTGTTTGCAAGAAACAAAAGTTTTGGGGAACCTAAAGTGCACATGGATTTGTAAATTCACCCAATCAAAACAAAAAATATAAGAAAATTTTCTCTCTTTTGAAAAATGTTTAACAGTTACAATCAACTAATTAGACTTTATGTTAATGCCTTCTCAAGTTGTTTTGGAATTCGCTGTCTTCTGTAAGCATGCTGTGAATCTTCTCATATATAGTTTTTTAAAGGTCTTTTTTTCTCAAGTAGTAATACAAATCCTTCATTTTCCATCTGCATAATATATAGTTTATTTTTTGAGATTAAGTATCAAAAAATAGAGGGAGTTACTGAACTACAAAATAGGCAAGTGAGACCCATCCCTCCACCACAAATAAGGGGGACTCCCCTGCACATTCGTCGCCCTGGTCAACAAGTTGACCATGAAAAAGTATCTGTTAACTTGACATTTTTCCTCCCAACATTTTTATGTTTGGTGCCTATTGGGCTTCTCTAATGTATTTGTATTCTTATCAAGTTTCATGTCATAACATTTAGTTGCATTGCTTATTTATGTTAACGTTAGCGAAGTTGTAAAGGAATTCTTGCTTTGATTGAAGCAAATTAGTATGTGAGAATTTGGTTACACTATACTATCTTATGCCTTCCCGTGATGATTGTCTTGAAATATTTATTAAATCTTCTTAAAAATCCATTATAAGTTCATGCATAGTACTTTTGCATGTTGTGCCTTAATCTTATAATTTCTACTTTTCTTTCGAAAAGGGATTTTTAGTTCAGGACAAATTTACTTAACTACCACATGTTATAATAGATATGATAGAATGAAATTTGGATTCTAAAAATAATGAAAAAATTATTGTTATAGTTTTTACAACCATCAAATGGAAGATATTTATCTGTACGGTTTATAAAATTGGAATCAAATTGTGATTATTTAATTTTTCAAAAAAATATATGCAAATATTTATGTAAATATATTCATATAATAATTTGATAAAGTTGAGGATAATCAATCATTACATGAATGCTACAATATTGTTATATTTATTTTAAGTATAAGCATAAAGTCATAAACAATTTTTTTTAGGTACTATGGAATAATGTTTTCATGCATTATCCATCCATAACTAATGAGTTCATAAACAATAATACTCCACATTATAGTATAAGATCGAGGGTTGGTTTGATTGCTTAAATTTTGTACTTTTAATCACAAAAATACTTATTTTAGGTCATGTTAAATAACTTAACTAATTATATTTATTTATAAATTAGGGGGATGTCACTATCTTTTTTCATTTTACTATTTTAATAGTTCAAAAAGATCTTTTATTCTCACAAAATAAGTCAAAGTTTTCTATTTTTTAAACTAATAAGCAAAGATGTTTTGGACAAATTCAAAATAAGTATTTCTAAACAACAAATCATGAAAACACAGCATTTCAATAGCACTTAACATCACTCTTCAAACTTATTTTTCATTAAATTTTTTAATATTCAATAGTGGCCAACAAGCATTGAGCCAACATCTCTCAAATGATGTGAATCAAGCATTTGTCCATGCTACATAGTTTCAGGCTTTTTTTCATTCTATCATCCGATTGTTTTCCTTAACTTTTTACAATTATTTCACTATTAGTAGACCATAAAAATTGCATCAATAACCATGCCATCACTAACAAAGTATGCCACACTATATGCATCTCAGTCTTCACATGCCAAAATTTTTGAAACACTACCTTCTTCATCTAAAGAATAAATGGATGAACCCCTCTATATGCATCTCAGTTCTTCACATTCCAAAATTTTTGAAGCACTACCTTCTTCATCTAATGAATAAATAGATCAATAATTTAGGAATTGTTTAGCTTAAGAAATTATCCAATATATTACTAATAGATTTACATGTTTAATTTATTATCGCTTTTGTTTTATACATTTTCCATTTGAATCTTTAACATCTCTTGTGACATCCTTATATATTTTGATCTGTAAATTATTTTCATTTAAGCTTTGAAGTATGCTCTTTATTAAATACTAAAATGCCCATCCACTGAATGATATTCCAAAAGATATGCCTTTTTTTGTAATGTATATCTCAAGGCAATTGTTAGTATAGAATTCATTTCATGATCAATATTTTTCAAAGAGAAATTTCTTCTAAAATATCAAACATAGCAATTTATGAATATAGTTCTACTACATACACGCACAAACGAGTGAACATTATGCTTTTGATGTGAAAAATGAGCTCTTCTTAGTATGAATTTGAATCAAATATGCCCTTTTCCCCATTCCATTCCATATCTATATCTAGATTGTGTTTTGAATAAAAATTGCCAGGTATGTAATTTATGTGCTAATGGATCTCGTATGAACTAGAGGTTAAAGTTCAAATTGGGGCAAATTCCTCAAATTCTCTTAAAAAATATAAATGGTGCAAACATTCTCCTCGTTTCTTTTGAATACCAAGGCTAAATCATTAGTTTCTAAACTTATTAAGAGAAAAAGATGAAAGTATACCTTATAATATTTCACACTTAATTGGTCACATCAAAATAGAAGTATTAAGAATCATTGGCTTTTAAGCGATGTGGATAATTGCTATACTTATTTGGCATATATTTTTTGTTTTCTTACTTGATTTCTTCGTTTACTAAGATTAAGTTGAATGATTTTGGGTTATTTTAGTAATTCTCTTGGTTTTATTGGAAACATTGGTCAAAAATATAAATTGAATTAATTTGTTAGCAGAGTTGATCATTTCATCTCTATTTAATCATACTTGTGTGTGGCATATACAACCTCTTTATTCCTAAAAATTCCTTTTTTTGTCACTTAGCCAATGCATGCCATCATAAATATACCTATTAGTCCAAAACTTGTTATTCAAAAGTATATTTGAACTCTCCTATATTATTTTTATTATGGCTAATTTGAAGTCAATGTAATGCTTTCTTGTCACTAGAGGCTGTAATCCATGTTTAGGAACATATATATTTTTAAGGCGTCAAACTTTATAGCAAACAGAGTTAAATCATGACAACAATTTTCCAATTTGGCCACTTTCTCAATCAAGAAAAGTGAAGGTTTTTTATGAATAAAAACTGTCACACTAACAACACGTTATGTGAGAATAACAGAACTCATGTTGTCCTTTTCTTTTAAAATTAACTTCTTACACTATGATAAACTGATACCTGATATTTTGATCCATACAAGTACTGTAAATAAAACAAAATATATTATAGAGTGCATCACTAAAAAGTATGTTCTAAAAAATACTAGTATGCATATGCCAATGTATGCATCCTCATACATATGCATATACCGAAGCTAAGATTGATCATAATTAGATTATAACACGGAATTCTGCTCCCGATTTTAGTTGAAAGCTTCATTTTTTGGTTGATACTAGGGATAATAATGAAATTCTAGCAACATATAGTAAAATATATTGGCAATACAAGCAAAAACATGCCAATTCTTGCAATTTTAGGGCATAAAGGATTCTATATAATTACAACTCTGTCATCTAATTAATAGAAGCACTTTAAAAATTAAAACAACCTCACTATGTCATATTTTTTAATAACATAAAATTTATAAGGGCACAACTTAGATTGACAATGGTTTCCCTTTGCCAATGGTGCAAAAAAAAATCAAAGACATAAAATATAATACTATGCACAACTTCAACAGCTATTTAGTAAAAGAAGATGAACGCTTAGTTTTCAGAACAATGTGTGATGACAAGGAATATAGTTCATCACCCAATACCATACACGAAGATCACAAAGCAGTAGATCAATCAAATGCCGAACAAATTATTACATCTGACATGAATATTATGGCAATGGAAGAGGAAGCAATGATCAAATCCATCATCTGCAAAATACATTCTGCAAACACCAAATTGTTTTAATGGCTTGGGGCAACAAAAAATGCATTGCTTCAATTGTTATTTTAGAAACCCTCGTGCACAAATGTACTTTAATCACTCAACCAAATTGTTTTAATGGCTTGGGCCAATAAAAAATGCATTGCTTCAGTTGTTCTTTTAGAAACCCTCATGGACAAATGTACTTTAATCACTCAACCAAATTGTTTTAATCGCTTGGGCCAACAAAAAAATGCATTGCTTCAGTTGTTTTAGAAACCTTGTGGACAAATGTACTTTACGCACTCAACATAATTGTTTTAATGGCTTGGGGCAATAAAAAATGCACTCAATTGCTGTTTTAGAAACCCTCATGGACAAATGTACTTTAATCACTCAATAAAAACATTTTAATGGCTTGGGGCAACAAGAAATGCATTACTTCAGTTGCTGTTTTAGAAACCCTCATGGACAAAAGTACTTTAATCACTCAACCATTGTTTCAATAGGAATCCAGTGGTCACATCTGGGTTTGACGACGAGGAAACCCAATCTCACAAGCATTGACACGAGCAACAAATCGAAGCGAGCATATCGATTCACTGGCTGATGAAACCTCCGGAGAGATGTTAACAAAAATCAACATTTTTGAATCTCCCCCAAGACAAGGCTTTAAACACCAAGAGATTATAAAGAATGATGAGAATGAAGATGGTAAAAGTTGAAAATTGATTTTTTTTAGTAAACAAACAGCTTTTTCCAAAACATTTTTAAAACTAATGTAATGAAATTGTACACACTGCAATATACTAAACATGCCAAAAATCCAATGGCCATGTACCTATGGAAGGTATGACTATTTTCAGTTTCTATAAGGAACATGATCCTCCTTCTTGGCAATTGCAAATGTGACATCACTCTATGAAGACAAGCTTTCGTTAATTGCCTGTTTCAAGGACAAAATGAATTTCTACATATGCATCTAAAACAAGAATTTTCAGCATAAATGAGAAGCAATTCTTTCCTAGTTCTCCTTTAGACGATCTCCGGTTGAGCCACTTTTAGCCAGCAGCTCACTTCTGGCAACATCTATCAGGTTAAATACCTTGAACTTGTTGTTCAGTGGCCTGCAATGAAAGTGTCAGTTCAACAAATGTCTTAGGTAACAAGCTTAATGGCTCAAAGGAATAAGGAATAGCCACCACTCACAACATTCACCCTAGATATTCTTAAGGTGAAAACAAAATGGCTTCTTGATGATTGTTCATTCATCTGAGTCTTGCCAATTGACCTGATGAACAAAGTAAAACCTGAATTATTAGTTCCAATCTCTTGCGATGATAGTCTTGTGGCTAGTCAGGTTGGGAAAGAGAAGAATGATCCAGAAGTGAAAAAAATGCTGATACAGAATCGTATGTTTAAAAGCATGCAAGAAAAACATAGCTTGGTACCAAGAATATGAAACATGAAATGAAAGCATACACATGCCATATTCAGTTAGCCACTAGAAACCAGAAAATAGAAAATGAATGCATGCATGAAAGCAAAACAAAGCTTGCTGCATAAGAATATGGAACATTTGCAAAACTGAATACACATGATGTATTCAGTTGGCCACCAGAAAAAAGAAAATAAAAGATGAAAGCATGCTCCAATTTACTATGTGTATGTTGATTTCAATTACCTGCTCCTTGCAGCTTGATCAAGCAGAAAGGAAATTTCCTTTATGCTACACACATCGACAACAGTAAGGTCTGGCACATGTGTATTACCAACTGAATTGTGCTTGATGGTATATTGCTTTTTAAGAAGAGTTAGACAACTACTTGTGCTACGATTGGGTGATAACAAATCACGGATTGTTTCATTGAAGATCTCCAACAATGATGCCAATAAAAAATGAAAAGCATGGTTTCAAAGTAGGAAAGATTGAGCACAATTTACGTTTTCATGTAAATTGACATTCACACCTTTATTTTGTAAGTCCCAACCCTGGCACTGTAGTGATTGGCTAGTCTCAAAGATCTACTCCAAGGAACGTGGTATTAATCCTTTTTGCTTAGGGGCTTCAGGCTTGCCCATCATGGTATAAGTTTTACCATAACCAGTTTGTCCATAAGCAAAGATACAAACCTTTTTAAAAAGAGATAGTAAAATAAGGAGTTAAGAATAATGAATGAGAGCTGAAGCTTGTTATATGCATTTTCTCCAAGATAGAGAATTAATGTTGAAGACCAAACTGAGCATTCAACAAGCTCAACAACTGGTTGGATCATCCGATTCAATCGTGCTGACCTAGTGATGTGACCATGGTCATTTAATGTTTTTTATGTCCACATTTATGTCTATTGTAGGAATAAGATATGAAAAGATTTTTCAAAAAAAAAGTGAATGAAAAAAAAAAGAAACACATCAAAAACAAAGTAACAGAACAATTTATCCAAACCATAGGTTAAACTTCCAGATTCATTTACTCTACATTTAAAATGTTTACTAGGTAAAAATAAAATATTACTAAATCACTACTCCTTGGCTTAGCTACTTCGATTAATCCACCTTTTAACATTTCAGCATTTAACAGTGTAAAATAAACCAATATACTGGACAAGCTCAACAAGCTATTTCTACCAATCATACTTCAGTTCCTTCCAAGCGAAGGCAAACCCACCCCAACACCCTTAAAAAACAATAAATACAAACAAAAAAAGTATAATTAATTCATAAATCAAGAAACATGCAAAAAAACTCATTCAACAAAATAACAGTTTTTATTTTGATATGTAACACGAAATAAGTTGGCAATAAAAATTGATCAATTACATGAATTTTCTGATCTTGCTAGAGCATCGGTGATATCTAATGCATTTTATCAAAAGTTATAGTAGCTTCTTTAAAATTAAAAAATTTTATATGGTTTTAGAAATACAAAATATCTTCTCATAAAGCTTCATTTGATTTAAGCACTTATACTCAAACAACTTTTAAAATCACTAACTTGACCATCTTTACTAGCATCCTTAATGTAATGTATAGAGGTCAACTATAGATTTTAAGAAACAATAGAGAATTTGAGTTGAAGAATTACTAGGTGCAGTGGGGTACTACAAAAAGGAAGCTCTTCCAAGTTCACGATTTGAACTTAGAAATAATAAAGAGATAAACAAAGAAAAAATGACCATAAGAGAGAAAATAAAATATAGCCAATTAAATATTCTCCTTTCTCTCTCTCTCCTCCCTCCTCTCAACTTTATATGCTAAATGCCAAGAATATATTTATGGACAATAAAGTCATTAGAAAACCCATTAACATGACAATGTAGCATTGAATTCCATGACAATAAAAATAGTATCTTATTTTAATAATAATAAACACTTTACATATTTATTATGTAATCTAATTTATCTATTTAGTATATTCTATAAATTATCATAAGATAGGTAGACTCATAGATCACTTATTGTTGAGTAGATAAGAATACTCTAAGGTGAAGACAGAAAATGTTTTACTACTATGATAATCATGTGTCCAAGAAGCACCTCAAAGAACTTTAGAACTTCATAAAAAATGTATACGGATTAAAATCTAATTTGTTATGTTATTTCAAGAACTTGCACTACATTACACAAGCATTCTAAAGTTCATTTAGTTGTGCTCTTTTAACCAAGGATTTTACTTCAATCTATTTTGTGAAGCAATCAACTATCACAACAAAATACCAATGTTTGCCCAAGGAAAATTGTTTCATAAACTAGGAAATGCCATAATACATTAATGGCTTTCATTGATCCTATTAGTCATTGAGGCAAATGTCTATTAAAATGACAATTTTTACAATCTCAACATATTGTGCAACATTCTTTTGCATTGTTGGCCAGCACAATTCTTGTTAAAAGAACTCATGGCTAGGTTATAACCAAAAGAATTGCTTAAATAATCCACAAAAAAATGGATTTAATAATGTCAAATAGTTTGAGAGGTTGGATAACATGATTCCAAATTTTTAAGAACATGAAAGACATAACAACAAGCTTCTTAATTCAATCGCATTATTATAGTTTTTTATAAGCTACAATTTGATTTTGCCTCTCAATGGCTTGAAAATGGTTAATCCTCGACTTCATAGCAAGATATGATTCTACATAATGTAGCAATATGACCATCTAACTTATATAGGTCTCAAAATGTCTTTGGTGAATGCATATTCAAAAAGTCTCAAACGCCATCAGGGCTAGCTTTGCTTCCTTTCTTTAAATGTGCTTGATAAGATGCCAAAATTGCACGCGAGTGGATTGACATGCAACCCTAATTTTAACAATTCTTGAAAGTTCTCTTTAAGATCCTCAACATAGGTGAAGAATGATTGCTTTTGACTAAAAACTCCTCAACATATGCATCAAGATTCATTCCTAATTGATGGCTAAAAGCTATATCAACCATGTGTTGATATGTTGCCCATTCAGTTTTTAAAACAAATGACATGGCCTTTTAGCAACATATTGAAAATTGATGATAGATGAAGTTTTTCATTGTCAAACTCAAAAATCCTGATCTATTGTCATCCAAAGAAGGCATTAAAAAAGCTGAAATGATTAAAAGTTGCAACCAAGCTCATTGAATCATCAGTTCTTGACAAAAAAGAAAATTTTGGTCAAGCTAAATAAGATAAAACAAAGAGTCAACACAAATGTGTCATTTGTCATTACCTTTCTTGACAAGAAAAAACTTTTCCGACCACTTGAAGTATTACACAACAACAATGAATCAAACCATAAGAATATAAGCTAGTTCCCTTAAGGTAGGGCTTATTTTTCTTAGCTAAGTGTTTCTTCTTCTATCATATTCTTAAGCATTCAAAGTTAACATTAAGATGTTGGTAAAACATAACTCAAGTAACACCAAACATATCAAAACAAGACCATGCAAAAATATCAATGTGCTGATCTAAGAGTGAGAGAATGGTCTCCCTTTGCTATTAATTCAAGCCCTTTGCTCTCCAATGAAGTTAACAAATATACGTATGCTTTGGAAGGAACTGAAAGATCAACAAGAATAGAAAAAAACAAACTATGAAGAAGAACCATGACATCCAATAAATTGACAAAATGCCACAACTTCCCATCATCGTACTCAGGTAGCAACTATTCAACCATTGTAGTTCTCCTTAAACATGCGAAACCTAATGGCGTAAGACTTTATTTGAACACAAGGGATCAAAGAGTGTGAGGAGTACCTGACGGGTGATGACCAAGATTGAAATTACTTAACAAAGAGTAATTTTTTGTAGGATTTTAATTTTAAGGGTATAAAAATAAATAATCCCACATTAACTATAAAGAAAATGATTTGGAGATTTATGTGATAATTTAGCCTTAAAATGTCTAAAACTTTTTTAGAATAAAACCCTCTTTGGTTTGAATCGGATGATCAAATGAAACAATATCTCAACATAACAAAACTTGGTTATAAAATTTATACACAGAAGGTGTTGAACCCATAGTGTGAAATTTATTTATTGTAGGTAAATAAAAAATTACAAATAATGATATTGTCATGTTCATAAAATTTTCCATCAACATGACTACTTATATTTCATTCCCATAAGCAAAAAAAGAAGCTGATTGGAGAACCAACATAAAGAATCAACAAAACTGATTGGAGAACTAACATAGGTGAGAACACGACTTAAGCAAATGCCCATCTTATTGAAGGCATTCCAAAATAAAGAATCAACAAAACTACGATATCCACAATACCAAACACACATTAGTGTTTGCAATAAGTCATGTGAACACGAAGGTGGTTTTAAGAAATTCTAAATTCAAAAGAGATTGGAAGCAAATAAAATATTCTCATTATTACTTTTGACAAAGTGTTTGCATTAAAAGATTTTAGAATTAATTTATAAGGGCATGCTTGATTCCCTCCAAAGATCACCAAAATATTACTAACATGTACTTAAACTTGTCTCCATGGCCCTAAAGAGAGATGAAATCTCTCGATAGGTCTTAAATGGTTTTCCTTCAAGGAGATGCAACACTAAATGTGGAGTTTTAACCTCCTTTAATCCATAGAATCTACATAAAGCATAAACCAATCACAAAGCTACTCAGATCAAACCTTGCTTCACAATATTTGTAGATGATGACACACAACTTGGTTCATTTCATATGATAGCTCTTCATTATTTATGAGTGCTTTATCATAGTTTATTATAGTACATCATAGTTCAATTTGAATTTTCTTGGTTCCTTCACTTGGCACCACGTTGGACACCTTTCCATAGATTAAGACAATAAGAGGCATGGTTGGGAGCTTTTCATATATTTTCAATGTCTTTGATACTTGCTTTGGCTAGTTAAGCTCCCTTTTGGATGTTCCTTTAAACGAACGACATAAAAAGTGCCAAGGTTTAGAATAGCATTATCTTTTTTATTTTTTTGTGATCTCTCTTTATTTCTTCATGCTTTCTTTCCTAAAATAAGTTGTTGAAAATTAAGAAGAGTTTAATTAAGATTTTTATTTCCATGAACATTTCTTTCCATTTTTATTTTTTAACAAAACTCTTGTATTAAAAAAATATAAGATAAATGAAAGTTTTAGATAATTTTTTTTGGTGATAACTCTTACATAGCTTGAGGGCTTATGTTTGACTAGACTTGAATATCAATCCAACATCTTGAAACTCTTAATGACCTCCTTCTTCCTCTCTTTTTTTCCTTTTTTATTCCTTTTCAGTCTAAGCAAACTCAATAAACCTAAAAACTATCTTAAACCTCAAAACCCTCTCCCTTTCATCGTTGCTTAAATTTTTGCCAAATACCTCACTCCAAAACCTCCAAAATTATCACATGCTTTCCCTTTCTCAAGTTTGCCTCACCTAAAATTAAATCACAACCTTTTCTCTTCTTTCCTCCCTTTCACTCTCAAAATCCTCACTTTCATCATCCTCTCTCTACAAACCCTTGGTCAAGCCTTGCTTCCTCCTAAATAAAGCCAATTAACCATCCAACAAGGACCTTAGAGAGCTACTTTATGTCTCTCTTTTTCCCTTCTTACCATAATATTATTGCAGCTAACCTTCTTAAACAATTTTTGTACTCAAAGACTTCATGGATGATAACCAAAGGTAATGTGGCAATAAGAATTTACTTGAGAGATACATTGAATGGAGTATTCTCAAACTCTTGAAGAGGTAACTAATGGTCTAAGATGGATGATAATGATGTTATCAATTACTCCCTTAATGAAAATATTTAGATTTCTTCATTGTTTGGGTGAGCTCATTGGTAATTTCCTTAAGCCTTCTCTTGCTTCCAAATGCGTTGGAAATAGATAAGTCTTCTTCATTAACGAAGAGTAATAAAAGTTTTTCAGCAAGATATGAGATGGTAAGCAAAGCCTTGGCTACTCAAATTCATTAGCCCAAAGAAAAAATGCTAAGGATGCTTGATTCACCTTGGTTCTTCTAGCTCCACCTCACTTAGGCTTTCTTGGAGACATTGGAGGTAAAATTTGGGGCTTCCATTTTAATTATGACTAAGATCTGGCAAACATTCAACCAAAAAATTCTTGCTTGACATAACTAGCAATGGAAGAAGCAAAGATCCTTTTCAAAAACTTGAAATTGGGAATAACGAGATACCTTCTAAAGCCACTTCGATGTTGCATCCATGAAGCAAGATGGAGAACATTGTTCACTTAATTTCACCAAAAAGCAAGAAAAAAAGACGTAAGTGTCTCCAATTCACATAGAAAAATTTATGAGACTGATTTGTCATAACAGAAAGTAGGAATTTGAAATTTAGAAAGGAAAATAAAAAAATCCCCATTAAAAGAGGGGCAATTACAATGCCAACGTAAGAAGAATAGCTAAGATGCATCATACAACATGCCACACTCTTTGATAAATGAAGACATCCATGGACAACAAAGGTAAAAAGGAAATTAAGTGGCACAAACAAAAGGTATCCCACTTGCAGATATTAATTAACTAGCAGAGAAATAAAGGGAAATGAATGAGTTGAAAAATGATAGTTCATCATAAGAAAATGAACAAGCTCATTTAAAACAATTGAAACTTGAGCTAGAATCATAGACTTTAGTGGAACAAGAATTTCAAATGGATAGAAATGACCTTCACAAAAATGTTTCCAAATGTTACTAAAAGATGTGAAAGTATGGCTTAAAAGGAGGATCATTCTTAAGAGGTGGAGGGATATAATTAGTGATCACTTACATCGTTGAAACATTAAAAACAAGATCATCAACAAGCACAACTTTTTGAACTGTAGTTCTCATCTTCTATCTACTCACTAATTCGAACATGCAATGTTAGAAAAGTGTTGAAACTAATTACAAATTCCAAGAAGAAGAAATGATTTACTTCCCTTTAGCTAAAGAATCACAAGAAGGTAATTTAGAGTTATTACAAAAGGGAAGCTCCTTCAAGTTCAAATATAAGTCTTAGGTAAGAACAAAGAGGGATAAGCAAAGAGAAATTCCCTAAAAGAGAAAAAATTATATTTAGCAAAATTGCCCACCACACCCAAGTGGTACATAAACTAAACCATAATGGAGTGGCAAGTTAATTATAGCCAAAGAACAAGACCCTTTGCACATGATAAATTTGCAAATTTCACTAATATTTTGTCCTTCTCTGAACTAAGTTTTATCCTATTCAACTTGAGCAATGATAATACCAATCATGCTTGATGAATCCTAATCAATCTGGACATTGAGAGTGATCTGTGTGACCCAACACCTTGAGAGCTATTTCTCTAACACTCGATTTCGAGAAATCTTACACCTTTTAACCTTGTTCTCATGAAAAGGTTTGTCATGGAAGGCTTGTCCAATTTTAAAAAGATATGCCTCATGTTAATCATCAAGCATATGATGATCCAGCAAATTGTAACCTAACATGATAACTTTGCATATTCATACAACATAAATGGTAAATAGCAAACATAACACTTGCTAAAATAGAATTAAATAAGTGATCATGGTTTTTCTCTTGCATGCTATGCAAAAAACTAAAATAAAAATATCTAAATAAATGCCTCTTGCTCCATATTTTGGGATAATATATGTACCATCTATTAATATTTATGCATCCATGAATATAAGGTTTAATAAAATCTTATTTAGATTGCATACCAATAAGAAGCACATAAGAAAATATCTAAATTTAATTTAGTTACTAATAAATGATGAAAACATTAAAAAAGTGGATAAGATAAAATTCACAAAAGAAAAATGAAATAAAATATATTACATAATGGATTTAATGCCTAGAATATACCACCCTTACATCCATCAAGTGCACTTTGCACTAGCTGCAAGATTTCTAAAAACACATCCTCCTAAGATGAATCGTGAGAAAAAACTTTGTCAAAAGCGAAACAATACTTTTGAGCAGTTTACAAATAAAGCAAAAGAAAAAGCATTAGCTATAGAAGGCTCATCCTTACAAATTATAGTTTCCATAAGACATTATAAAACAGATGAAAGCTTGCATGTAATAATTTAGAAAAAAATACCTTACCACTGTAATCAAATCAATGCCTCTCCCAAGAGACTCGACACTTGTTGGATATGAAATAACCGAACCATCTGCTCCCCTGGCAACAACGTCTGACAAAAAGGTCACACTCTACAAAAAACTAGAATGCTTCCTTTTAGTTCCTGCAAAACATTAAAGCTCAGTAAAAGTATAATATGTGTGGTATAAATATCATATATGAATATAAATTTTGGACATGTTTCTTATACAACTTTTCAATGGAATGGCTATCAAAGCCCCTAAGATTTTAAGGAAAAAAGCTGCAAAGAAAAAAGAACTTTTCTTCAAGACAACTATCTAGGGTTGAAATGCCAGTCAAATTTTCAGTGTTTTGCTGCCCAATGATGCAGCTTTTATGAAAATATCAAAATATTAGCAAACACATTGGCATGGAGAAACTTATCCTTGGAAATGGAGACACATGCATGGCTTGTGGAAAAGAAGAAATTAAGTGATACACATGCATGTTTATTGGTTTGGGACCAAAATGAGAATTTCAAATAGTTTAAAACTGATCACAATCCAACACTCAACAGAATTATTGGTTTGGTTCAACTCAAGGTTTTAGCTAATCTTGGCTAAAATCAATCTCCACCACCCTCAACCTAATTTTTGCTTCCAAATCCATTACAAAATTACCTAAATACCTTCATTTTCTAACAATAAAAGAGCTCAGGTGGGTAAGTTAGAAAATGCTCTTGATAGCTACAATAATGGTTCTAATGGATGAGATTTACAAGACTTAAGTGTCACCAAATTTCAAACACCAAAGAATGGTTTCACATTTAATTTCTCTTTTGTTAATATTTCTCTAGCTCAATTATCCATAACATTACTTTTACGTTTATTCTTTTAATAATTTGCTAATTAATAACATAAATAAATATTGCCTAATTTAAATGTTTAATTATATAACATTGATTTTGAATATTATCCTTTTATTGTATTACTTACTTTTATCTTTTCAACAATACTCTTTTTAATCACTTGGATAGATTATGGCCACTCAATTTTTTAATAAAATTTTATTTATAATTTATTTTTTGCATCGCCTAGCCACACAGACAAGTGATCCTTATTGTTTTTTATTGTGTTATTTATATCATTTCTTTTTTAGTACCCAGCCCCATAACTATGTGGACAAATGGTGACCTTATTAATTTTACAAAATATCCCATTTATTTTCAATAGTTCATTTCTTTTCAATGGTGCACATGCACCTTATCAATAGTTAAGCACATTCGTGATCTACACTCACAAGCTACCTACATGCATGGATAGACCCTTCGCTCGGTCACAAATTTGTGCACCTAAGGATGCACGCTGACAAAGACAGATTTTGGTAGGTGCAAAATTTGTAAAATTTAAGAAATTTTTAATTTTCGATCATAATCACATTTTTTTTGTTTTATATTTAAAAATTGTATCCCAACCCCTATATAAAAAGGTAGAAATAATGAATGAAATAATTCAAAAAAATTCAAAAAAAAATCTGAGAAGTCAAAAATCTTAGAATGTCCGAACTTGAGAAATTCAGCGAGTTTTGAGAATCAGAACTTCGTAAATTCAAAACCCTTTAAAGTAAATCTTCTTGGGGAATTCAACCTCCTTGTGGTAAAAGTCCTCTTATCCTTCTCTTTCTCCTTCTTTCTTTGCTCACCATTATTACACTTTTACTTATGTTGTTATCATTCTAAAAAAAGCCTATTGATGAGGGTTCAAGACAAGAAATCCTCACAAGCAGATCATTGATAGTTGATTCTAATGATAATGACAACACTATTATTAGAGTCACAATCGTTGAAAGTCAACAACCATAATTTATTAACAAAGTTTCTAGAACAAGTGCTACTTTGGAAGCATTAACAAGTGGCATGGCTAAGAATTGTCAATAATAACTCATCATGTTTCTTTGCAATTTAACATTGGGCAACTAACAAGGAAAAGAAGCACCATGTCAAAATCCCAACGGGCATTATGCCGAAGCACTCACATCAGAGGAGCAAGCACTTATAAGCCCCAAGTTATAGGGATCACGGTTCCAGTTGGAAGAGGAAAAGAGCAAATCTAAGAAAAAGTCAATGACAAAGAAAACCAATGATATCAAAAGGTACCTTGTTAGAGAAATATCTAAATCTTTTTACCACTCACATTGCTTTTATTGTTGCTAACTCATAGTACTTCTAAGGCATTGTGATTACAATAGAGATCACAATAAGCTCTAAGGTAAAGTCACTCACAACTTCAAAGGTTGTCAATGTTTGTTTGAAATGGAAAAACATAACATGCAAACAAAAAATATGTAAAATAATGGCATTTGCATCCATCACCAAGTGTATTACAAGAAAAAAACTCATTGTCATTAGGGTTTTTAGAGAAGATCTTTTGCAATATTGATCTTTGATTCAAAATGCCAAGTTGTTGCTAAGGTTTTTGCTCTATTATAAATATAAAGTTTCCATTATATATTCTATATTTATTGCATTCATTCTCCTATTATGACTACTTTTGGGTCAAATATGGGATCTTTTGATCTATTGTACCCCCTTTGAGTTGCATAATGAACTATAGTATACAACTCTTCTATGGATTGTTATGAATTTTTTTCTACCTACTTTTACAAAAAACTACAATGGAGTAAGTTTGATCTTTTATGATTATGAGTAAATATAAACAATAATTGTCTAAATCACTTAAAAATTTCTATTCATTACTTCATCCTTATTTTTTGTTAGTTATACTACAAGTGCACACACTTTTTAAAAAATAGTATTTTCAAATAAGGCTATTTTTATCTTTGTAAATTTATTAAAAAAATGAAAAAAAGTACAATTCAACTTCCACTTGTGCATCTCTCAACTCTTCAAAAACAAGCTAGCTTTCAACAACATTGTTACTACAAAAATTTCAAACATGTTATATGGCAAATTACTAGACTAGAAAATGGCTGCTGATTAAAAGGCATTTCTTAGATGACAAATTAAGCAATTTACATATTGATTTAAGCTATGATAGCACAATCACTAAACTCTATTTCTCAGTATGTAAATTAAGAGTGGTAGCATACAAAAGTTTTAACAAAAACACAGAGTTAGAAAGAAAATAATTGAGGCAAAATTACATGAAGAAAAGGTTTGTTTTTTTTAATTTGGTGGAGTGCATTTATATGATAGTAAACTCAATTTAAATTGATAATCTCACACTCATATTCTCAAGTTGATTCCTAAACAAGCTAGCATGATCCGTTAATCTAATAATAGTCTCCACCAATGCATTTTTCTTTTTCTGCAACTTTGATATAGCATCATCATTCTTGATAGCATCATCCTATAGCTGAAGGTTATACTGTTGCAAGCTATTGTTGCACTCTTGTAGTAGTTTGTTTGTCCCTTGAATCATTTTTATCTATGTAGTAACAAAATACAGATTATATCAAAAAAACAAAATATATAAATATTTCTTTCAATTAAGTTCAACAATGCATGTTGCTCTACCTGACTATTAAGATGATTTATTTCTTGTGTAGCTTTCTCAAGATCTTCCATAAGACCATAATGTAAATTTTCAGAAGCAACCTTTACTTAAGCTTCCTTCTTCTGAGCTTTAATGGCAACCTGATATGTTTCATGAGTATTGTCGTTATATATAAGTCAACAAAGAAACTATATTTAATTTTTAGAAGGTACCAATTTGTTGGACTCCTCCCTCTTAAGATTCTTTTCTAAGGACACCTTCATTTTCTGGTATTCCTCAGTCAACCAAGTAAACTCTTCCATTTTGGAATTTATTTGGGATTTTGAAAAGAAATGAAATTTTCCAAAGCTTAATAGTAAAAAACAATTCATCATCGCATGAAAATGTAAATTGAAAACTTTCACCAATTTCTGAATGCTTTCTCTTTTCTGACTCCAACAAACTATTGAGCTCATCCTATATCGCAAGATAACAATCTTCCAAATCAATGTACCAACTAATAAAGGTCTTTAGCCTCTTGATGTAGTTTCTCATATCATTCATCCTTCCCTCCAAAAATAAAACTATAAAAACTAGAATAAACACACTTACTCAAGAAAAAAAAGAGACGAATTGTTATTGTAACATAAAGTTAGGAAGCCCAGTTGCTTGGACATCTGCTTTGCTTCTGAGATTTGATTTCTCAGACAGTAACTTTGCTACATCCTCCCTTGAGTTAAACACAACCCCGGCACCATCACAATCTCCATTAGAGATGGCAGTATCGGGAACACCTCCATTATCCCTAGATATTGTATTCATACTCGATAAAGGTAGGAGACAACGCGCGGAGTTTGTCTTTCCTACCATATTCCCTCCTCCAATCTTCTACCGCCTATTTAACTGCGATTCGTCGAAGTTCTCGCTCTTCAGCATATCAATCTACACTTAAGAATTCCAAGCCAAGGAAAACACTAGCCATAGAACGAATTGAAACTAAATGTGGCGAGAAGTAAACCTTACATTTGAGCAGCTTCGAGAAACATTATAGCAAACGGTTAGCGGGCGTTTGTTCTGGTACCTCGTGTGCATTGTCAATGAGAGAAAGCCAATCCAATGGAATTGTTTGGTCTCGAGAACGACGATACTCTTGCTCTTCCCTTCTGTACACAAGCGAAGGGGCAAACTTTGGGTTTGTAATTTATTGAAACGAGCATGCCAGAGATTCCGAAGTGACCCAAACATGCCATGTTAATAATTACACGATGAACGAAGCAGCTATATGTATTTTCTTTCAAATAAATATTATTTAGTAAAAAAGAAAACAAACAAAAATAATATTTAAAAACCGAACTAAACAAAAAGAATGATTGTATTAATTTTTTTAGCTTAAATTTCAAAATGAGAGATTACAAAAAAAAAGCTTTGAAAAAAGAATATTAAAAAAGAGTTTTATATAAATAAAAATATATATTTTTAATTATTAAAGATTGAGAAAAATAGAAACAATATTTAAAATATTTTTATTAGTCAAGGTAAATTTTATCTTTTAATATTATTTTTTAAAATGATGTTAGGATTTTGTCTTATTATTTTGGAGTAAATTTTTAATAAATTAATATATAAAATAATAAATATGTAAAAAAGCATTATATTAATATTTGAATCAAGATGAATTGTGACATCATGGTCTATTTCATTGACCATACTTGTCTATGATAGTGATGGTCCATTCATCATTGCTCTCTTTCTATTGTTCCATTAGCGATAGAATGAAAAGTTACACTACACTTTAGCCTAACTTGAGCGTAATTTTAATACTACAATAAATAATATCTCATATAATGATGATTTTCCTACTAAGAAAAATACCTTTTTTAGTATCAATGTTCTCTAGCATTTCTGTTACACCCCTGTGTTCGATGAGTCAAGCATAAATGTTTATATCTCATATGGGTTTGCTTTAAGTAAAATTAGTAATATTCAATTAAGTCAAGCCATGAACTTTAAATATCTAAAATAGTGGTCTTCAAGGCCCTTGGAGTCATGGCAAGCTTCAAGGAAATTGAAGACATGCACTAAAATTTTTATACTTGAATTTCTCTTTATTTTTCTTGAATTTGATTTGTCCAAATTTTGAGATGATGTGGCACACTAGTAGTATTAATATTTGAAAATGTTATAAATTTAATAATTGTTGAAGTTTTATTTTTGGGCCAAGCGTTATTAATAAAAAAGTATAGACATTGTTATTTGATTTCTTAAAATTATTTATAAATTATTTTTCATGAATTTCTTTTAATAGTAATTTAGGAAACTTGTAACACTATCATAATATAAAAAAATTTTGGTATACTTATATTAAAAATTTTGGCACAAAAATTCTCACAAAACTCTATAAAACAACGTTAGTCTTGGGATTTTTCACGGTAGCATTGGGCGCGTCAATGTGACTCGACCACTGGCCCGTCCAGGCATTTAGGAATTTTTTAAAAAATATAATAAAACAAAAAATTGTTAGATTGACCCAGAATAGGTGAGCGTAGCTCGAAGGCAAAGGAAGAAGGCCGCCGGGAACACTTAACGAAACAGTGCGAAATCAATCCACAGGGAAAGTTGAACATAACAGTGCGAGATCAAGTTAACCAGGAACAAGTGTCTTGACCGAGGAAGAGGACAGCCAACCGCAAACGGCTCGAGAGCCATACGAACAGAATTCCTTATAGTCTCAATGGTAAAATTAGTTGGGCAATGTGGGACTAAAGTCCCAATCTAATTGTTAATGATGGTGCATGGGCAAGTGCAATCCGACGACTGAGATTAATCAAGGTAAAATATAGGAAGTACAGGAGAATCGAACCTGAGCAAATTTGCGTGCATCAAGAGGCGTAAGCAATGCGAAAAATGTTTTAATTTAGTTAATTTCTGGACACATTATACTAATACATATAGGACAACTTACGCTTGATCTAATGGCCCAAATCAAGCCGCCTAGATCCAACGGCCAGGATTTTTCTCGAATGGAAAAATCGGGATGCAATTGAAACGTCCATTTCAGGCTCCAAATCAAATGGTGACTGCTTTATGTTCATTACCCAAACGGCTAGTTCATTTTAGAGCCGTTTGGAGTGGATTTAGAGCTTAAATTGTGCTCTATAAATAGGGAAGGATGAGGAACTCCTTGTGGTTACAATTGCTAAGTTCTCAAAGCTTTCAAATCACAACTTCGAGTAATTTGAAGTGCATATGGTGCTTCCAAATTCACAAAGTTAAAGTTGTAAGAAGGAACCTGAAATTGGAGGTTTTTGTCTCAACTATTTTCAATTTCTATTCCTTCATCTTTTCGATTTTTCTTTGAAATTTTTGTTGTATTGAGTGTATCTCATGCTTCTTTAAATTGTTTTAAGTTTATAATTTGTTGCCAATTTTTGTATTTGTTTCTTTGGGGTAAAGGTATCCCAACAATTATGCAAAAGCCTCACGTTAGAGTTGAGCTCAGAAAAAACTCAAGTAGATTCGGGATTAGCCGTAGATAAAATCCCAAGTAGGTTTGAGATGAGCAATACAAATAACCTCGCTTGTAATTTGGTGAATTTTAGTGGTGTTTTCCCAACACTGGTGGGGGGGTGGATGTAGGCTCGATTTTGAGTCGAATCACCTTAAACATATTTTGTGAACTATTTTACTTCTATTTTGCATTCTTGCTTAAAAGATTTAAGTTTAATTTAAATGAAAAAATTGAAAGAAAATCTCAAAACTTTATTTACCACAATTCACCCCCCTTGTGGGTTTACTTTAAACACAAAGAACTTCAATTCCTTAGTCTACAGGGACATCTATGTTTTACATGAGGGTAATCCAAAAATAATTAAGTGACTAATGCTACATCTTTTGGCAAATATATGTGAGCACACAATAACAATAAATTCTACTTAAATCCTATACAATGATCTATGTTTTGGTTTTATTTATTTAGAGTTTTACAACTTAGGAATAAAAATAATAATAGAAAAGAATACTTACTAATGACTCAAATCTAATAGATTTCTATAACATATATGATTAGATAATAGCTAATATTAACTAATCTTAGTTTACTTAAATTCTTACATAATAGAAAATAATACTTTAAAATTCTTTATTGCAATGTTTAAAACTTACTTTCACAATAAAATCTCATATTTTGATGTTTTAATTTGGATAATTTTCCATCAAAATCATTTTATGTCTATGATTTTCTAAATCGATAAAATTGTTCATTTACTCCACCTACATAAACTAAACTTCAACAAAATGAAAATTGTATTATATTCTATTACACCCTTGAGTTGGATGAGTCAAGCATAAATGTTTATATCTCATATTGACTTACTTTAATTGAAATTGTTAATATTCGATTAAGTCAAGTCACGAACTTTAAATGTCTAAAATAGTGGACTTCAAGGCTTTTGGAGTCATGGCATGTTTCAAGGAAATTGAAGACATGCACTAAAATTTTTATATTTGAATTTCTTTTTATTTTTCTTGAATTTGGTATATCCAAATTTTGAGATGATGTGGCACACTAGTAGTATTAATATTTGAAAATATTATTAGTTAAATAATTATTGAATTTTGATTTTTGGGCCGAGCATTATTGATGAAAGGTATAGACATTGGTGTTTGATTTTTTAAAATTATTTAAGAAAAATTTTTCATGAACGTCTTTTCATAGTCACTTAGGACACTTGTAACACTATCATAATATAAAATTATTTTGGTACACTTATATTCAAAATTTTGGCCCAAAAATCCTCACAAAATACTATAAAATCAATTTAATTTCACGATTTTTCACTTTAGCACTGGGTGGGTCGACTCTACATGACTACTGGCTCGTCTAGGCTTTAGGGATTAAAAAAGTAAAACAAAAATTGTTCTATTGACCCGAAGGAGCGAGCAAAGCCTGAAGGCGAAGGACTAAGGCCGCAGGGAAAGCTAAACAGAATAGCACATAATCAGTCGGAAGGGAAACTGAACGGAACAATGCGACTTCAAGTCAACCTGGACCAAGTAATTAAACCTTGGTCAAGGCAGGCGGTAGCCAACCCCAAATAGTCGCGGAGAAAACCGAGCCGGAATCCTTATAGAGCGCAATGGCAACGTATTTTCTGTGACATGGAACTAAATTGCTATCCGATCTTCAAAGAACGTGGAAGGGTAGGTGCGATCCAACAGCTTAAGTTAATCATGGTAAAATGATGCAATTAAATAGCACAATGACAAGTAAGGAAATCGAACTTGAGCAGATTTACGAGAGCATTAGAAACCACTACAGCAAATGTTTCAATATGAATAGTTTTTGGACAACATAATACATGTAGGAGAAACCTACGCTCGATCCAATGGCCAAAAACAAGGCCGCCTAAATCCAACGGCCAGGATTGATCTCGAACGATAAATCGAAATTCATTCAGAAACGTCCATTTCAGGATCCGAATCGAATGGTGACTACTATGTGCCCATTACCAAATGGCTAATTTATTTTAGAGTAGTTGGGAGTGGATTTAGAGCTCAAATTTGAGCTCTATAAATATGGAAAGGTGAAGAAATCCAAGAGGTTATAATTGTCGATGTTAATCAAGACCTATCAAAATTCTATAATACCACAATTCAGATAATATTTTTTACATCTATTTCTTCAATTTAAAAAGAAATTAAGTTCTATATATTGTACTTTAAGATGTTAATAATACATCACAAGGATTTTGATCTCTTAAGGAGATTCCTTTCATATAAAGTTAGGTTGATGTAACATCATAACTTTTAATATCAGTTCAATTTTTTAAAAATATTTTTTATTACTTGAATTATTGTTACGAATTTAACAATAGGATTTTGATTTTAATAAGAGTTTTAGAAAGATATGTTATTTAAAATATCAAAAAAGATTAAAAAAATCAAAATAAAAAAAAAGAAATGAAGAGTTAAATAAGTAACTTATATTAAATTTTATCTAAAACCATTTGGAGTCCATTTGATATGAAAATTGCATAGATTATCAACCTACAGATCCTATCCATTTTTTTAATGATGTTATTAAACTTATTCTTATAATTATCTTTATACTTTTAAAATTTTTTATTAAAATAGTTATTGAAATTATTGTGAAAATTTTCCCATCTTATATGACAATGCTTAAATGAATATTTTTGCATGCCAAACATGTCATGTCATACAAAAAAATATGCAAGAAATTAAATACGAGAGCAATATATAGTATATAACTTAACATCTACATCCAAATGTTAAAGTTGCCAAAATATTGATTTATAATTTAATCTAGTTTAGATGTTAAAGGCTACTAATTTATATTTTCATCAACCACTAAGCATATGTACAAAAAAATTCATAGTCACCTAACTTGAAATTGAATGTTGTCACCATCCTTCCCACGTTAGCTCCACATGCCAAATTACACAATTTGTAAAAGCCCCAATTTTTGGGATTTCACAAAAGTTTGTCGACATAGTTTGCTTAAATTCTCACATAATAGAAAACAATACTTTTTAATTGTTTATAATTTCTCACATAATAGAAAACAATAATTTTTAATTCTTTATTGCAACGTTTAAAACTTACTTTCACAATAAAATCTCATATTTCAAAGTTTCAATTTGGACCATTTGCCATCAAAATCATTTTATGTCTATGATTTTCTAAATCGACAAAATTTTCCATTTACTCCACTTAAATACACTAAACTTCAACAAAATGAAGATTATACTATACTCAACATTTCTTTAAAGTTTATTAACATAATCATAGCCGCTAGTGGCTATTTCACGAGTATTTGATCACTAATTAATTTTAGAATAAGTTGGATTTTTAGAAATGGGAAAATACTATATTTTAATCTAAATTTTAAACAAAATCTAGTTTTCTTAAATTTTTTGATACAAATGATGTCCAAATTTTTTTAACAAATTATAAAACTAAAAACTACACTCCACATAATTTTTCTAATTTTTTAAATATTGTTTAATATTAAAATAACTCTTTTCATAAAAAATAATTTCTTTTCTAAAAAATGTATCATTTTTTATATTTTTTATTTTTTTAAGATCACCATTTATTTTAATATTTTTCTCTCGAAACTATTTAAAGCAATATTTTCTATAATTTTAATCTTTTGCTTTATGACCAATTTAATTCCAAATTTTATGATATTACAATAATAAATTCTTAAAAATTTGATATTCCTTAATTAATATTATTCTTCTTCCTCCGTAGGACTCGTATCCCATCTTCTAAAAATTTATAATGTTTTATAAAGTAGTAATAAATCACTAAAAGTTATGAACTTTATAAAATTATTTTTTAACATAGTTTTTGACTTTTAATGAAAATAATGTATCTCCTTTCTCTTTAATTTTTATTTCACCATTAGATAAATGCACTTAATTAATTTATATTGTAGATAATGAGATTAATCATAATAAAAATTTATTAAATAATACTCATACTATTAAAATATTATATTATTACAATTAATTCCATTATTTGAGTCCTAATAGATCCGTCATTTTAAAGTCTACTTGTTCGATTGTATCATCTACAACCTATTAGATCATTTGATTTAGTTGATTTAATTGTTCAATGTATGTCTGATGAATGATAGATTTTTCGAACTTATCTATTTGACTTGACTTAATTCCTCTTATGTCCACGTCATACTATTCAATCCGCATGTAAGACCATTAAATGCTCATTGAAAGATTATTGGATTGTCTATCGAGCATTCGATAAAGACTCATAACACAAATGTTGAAAAATTATTAGATGGATTGATATTTTTCATTAGATCATTCAATCTTTTGTTGGTTAATTTGATGGTCCCATTGAATATTTAAGGAAGACTTTTTATTTCCTGTATTTTCTTTAACTCGTCAAATTCCCTCCTACAGTTATGATTTCATGCACATAAGGCTTAGTTATATTTACAAATCTTTCATACATGACTCCATAGCAAGAAAAAAGGAAACATTTATAGCTTGCATGAAAATACTTATACTTTCAGCTTAGATCTTAACTAGATCTCTTCAAAATCAATTATAAATCAAGGGGAAAACTTACCTTGTTTCATTTAATTAGATTTTTCCCATAGTGATCCTTTAATTCATTTTCTTTTCTTCTCTACAACTAATTAGGAGTTATGACCAAAGCTTATACAACTTCTCTTTTTGATAATAATGTGCACATGTAATAGTCTTTTTTATTAACTTAAAAATTCCTTCTAAATAAGTTTAAATTATTTATTTTGTGTATGTCATATTTGAAACTTGATAAATTATTGATGAATAAGCTTTTTAAAAAGCATGCCAAGATAGTAATGATAAAATACAAAATCTGAGTATATTATCATGAAGATTTCAATTTGAGAAATCTGTATGTATACGGTTTATATTTTTCAAAAACTACTTAAAATTTTTATAAATATTTAAAATTAAAAAAATATAAAAATACAAGAAATTTAGATTAAATAATAAAATATTCCTCTTATTAAATAATAGGATGTGCTCTGTTGTCTCAAGCATTTTGGTAAAGTTTAGTATTGCATAAATGAAGCCTGAAGAGAAAGAGCTTAGGGAGATTGTTAAAGGAGATTTGGCTTGAGATCTTGTAGGAATTAAAAGAAAACATAGAGAAAAAGAAAAAAAAGCAAAATGAAGAAACAAAATTTTTGACCTCACTTTACTGGAATCACATCTTAAGGTAGGTTCCTAATTGAGTTCATCTTCATAAATCATATATTTGTTATTTGGGGTGTTTTGGAAGTGGATCTTGTGTGATTTTGGTGGATTTATGGTTGAGTTTGTTATTTTTTTAGTTGTTATGATTCAACCAAACAATCAACCAAATTATTTGGTACTATCTATAAAACATGACCAGTGATGAGGCTTTAGCTTTGTGTAAATGGCTCTGTTAGTTGATCATTGTTCTAGTGCACTAAATTAATCAGACAAATACAATTGATTTAGGAAAGACATAACAATAATTGCCTTATTTAATCTTTTCTTTGACAAGTGATTGTTAACATCGTACAAGTATGATGAGCTGATCAGATGAATATGATGGGTTTACAAGAAGGTCTAATAGAGATTTCCCATATAATCGATAGTTTGGCTTATGTATGCCATGGATCATACGATGTGATATAGAGGTCATATCATATGATATGAAGCTAAAAATGTTAAAGTATACAATCTTGTTTAAATATTATTTGAAAAAGATTTTGTAAGTGCTTTTTTATAAAAATTGGTAGTGATGACAAAATATAAAATGAATTGTATAAAAAAATGAGAAGAGAAAATAACGGAAAAGAAGTGCCCATGAAAGCGATATCTCAAAATCATTAGATACGTTACTAATTAATTATGATATAAGAGAGTTGCTTTATTAAACTCCAATCTATCATTATGTAATGACATCATGATATGAGCATTAGCATGGCATGTTATCATTTGCATATGTTTTAATATTAAAATAGTCCTTTATATATAAATGTATAAAAAAAGATTATTATTTAAAAATTAAGTAAATATTTATTAAAGCATAAGTGAGGTAAATTCAATTAATGTATTATGACTAGATTAAAGCGATGCAAAAATCACATGCAAAAAAGTAAAGATTTACATAGCAATATATCCAAATCAATTAAAAATTTAAAAGAAATAAGATAAATTATATGTAAAAGTTGTATTCTAAGGCACTAAGATAAATGAGTATAATATCCTGAAACATCAAATTAGGTATGAATCAAAATATTTTTGAGAGAATGCCAAACACTTAGAAAATAATATTTAAATTATAAAAAATAATATTTAAGTAGTTAAAGCTCATGGAGATGAGTACAACAACATTTGTTTCATCTCGATCTCCTTTTTTCAAGTTATAGTAAATTACCAACATAAATAATAACAAATAATAATGAAGTATTCTTCTAATATTATGTAAATATATAATAAAGCTAAAAATGTTAAATTGAATCAATGAATATAACCAAATCAAAAATTATATAAAAAACACATGAGAAGAGATTTATAGTTACATAATAACATAACAAAATTGATGAAAAATATTTGAAGAAAATGAGATAAATGGTACAAGAAAGTTCCTCTCCAAAATAATAAAGAGGTTGAATGTAACATTCTTGATCATGAAACCACATAGTAATTAAAATGACTTATAAGGTTTTTGAAAATAACAAAAAATAAATTATTTTAAAACATAAAAATTATTTTCTAAATAGATCGAGTAGTTGAAGCATTTAGATCAGACATCATTTGGAATTACTTTAAATTAACATAATAAATAAGCATTAATACTAACAAATTATTATTTTAATATTAATAAATATATATTAAAGAAGAAATGAGATAAATTGATGCAATATAATATTATCAAATTGAAGCAAAAATGTAAAAAAATGAGAAATATTTCAAGATAGTTATATTCTAATTTACTAAAGAGATAAAAAATAAAATACTCAAACTTGAAATTAGGTGAGAATAAAATGTCTAATAAATTTGGTTAAAACCTAAAATTATTTAAATTATTAAAATAACAATATAATAGAGTAAAGTACATCATGATGAGTCAAAAAAGTTTGTTTCTTCATGATTGGATCTCGTTTGGAATTATAGTGAATTATAAGAAACAAAATAATAAATTATAGCTATAATATTAACTATATATACATATATTAAAGATGTAATAAGATAAATTGAGACAATATAATCATGCCAAATTGAAATCTTGTCAAGGTTATAAGAGACGTGATTTAATGTCAAATATTTATATAACTAAATTTGATGAGGAAAATTTGAAGAAATAAGGTAAATTAACTGGGAAAAAAATTCTAATATTTTAAGGAGATAAATATTTCAAAATATAAAAAAAATTATTTATTTTTTGAGAGGTTATCCATATTAGTCCAACAACAATTGTTTCATGTCAAATGAACTTATTTTGGAATTATAGTGAAACATGATATCTTCCTTAGCAAATTTACACTTCTCCATATTTGCATAAAGTTGAAATTCTCTCAATTTAGACAGCATTTTTGACAATTGCACAAAATGTTCTTCAAGAGAATTATTGTAGATAATAATACCGTCAAGATATACCACAATAAACTCATCTAGATACTCATAAAGAATATTGTTCGTTAAGTTTTATAATATAGCATGTACATTTGTTAAGCCAAAAGGCATGACTAAAAGCTCAAAAGATACTTATTAAGCTACATTAGTAATCTTGGCTTCATCTTTAGCCACAAAATTGACTTGCCGATATCTTGATCGTAGGTCTAGCTTAGTGAATCTTATTACCTCATATAATTGATCCAACACATGTTGCACTAAGGGAGTTTGGCACTTGTTTTTCATTATCACTTTCTTCAATACATGATAGTCTATGCACATGCACAAGGAACCATCATGCTTTTTTAAATAACATTAGGGCACCAAATAGAGCTTTAGATGATTGAATGAAGCTAGCATCCAACAACGTGTTCATTTATTTGAGAAATTTTGTCAACTCTAATGGTGACACATAATATAGGAGATAGGCAACAGGAACAACACTAGGTAGCAACTTGATTTTATGATCAATCTCCCTTTTCTGAGGCAGCTTTTTAAGCAACATCAGAAGCATGACATATTCAAATTCTTTGAGAACCTCTATAACTACATCAAGTACATAATGACTTAATCCTTCTTAATCTCAATCAAATTCCCTTTTTATCATTAAGTTGTTACTTATATCATACTTTAACAATTCTTTAAATTGTATCATACAATTATCTAGAATTAAGTAATCTATATTATATCGTACTACATATATGATATCATTATTGTATTACATGATCCGCTTTATTCCTCATTACCTAATATATTAGTTTATTCGAATCTACAAATCTAATAAAACTATCATACTCTACGATAATAATATTGTATTATATGTTCTGATCCAACTCCATATATTTTAAAATATTTTTTATGTTACACTATGATCCATATAATCGCACTATATGATATGGAGACTTTTTTATGATTGTATCATATGATTAATCTTATTTTACAAAATGGTTTTATTTCTCTCTGCTAACATTATCTGCTTTTCATACTAATTTGATAAATGGATCATATTATATGATTCAACTCTATTAAAATTATATAACTTGAAATTGCACCTTACGATCACCAACGTTGTACTAATCTACCAATTTAGACTTATCAATTCTCTTTCAACAGAAATAGTTCATACAATATGATGTTTATATTATTTTGTTTAATAGATTCATCTATGAAACAATAATTAACCTCTTAGTATTAGTGTGATTTAGCAAAATGGCAAATACAATTATTTTTGACAACCCTCTCATAGCTCTATCGTAAGCTTATCATATATTGTGATACCACAACTCCTCTTTTTTCAATGAATTCAATAAAGTAACATAATAGAAAAATATAGAACTTACATCATCGATGATTCAACCTTTGCAACTCTCCTCTAATGGCACAACTCTGCTTCTTAGTTTTCTTGTTTGAAAAAGCTCATTGAAGCACATAAGTTCACTTGAACTTAGCTTCTATTGGGCCTACTAGACCTATTTATAAGCTGAGACAACAAAGTTGTGATGACCTGAACTCCTCAAAGCTCACTATTGAATTAAGCTTGGGAAGTGAGGGCGCTTAAAATCATTTTATATCCTACCTATACCTTTACTATTGAGAATTTGAAAATCTTATTCCCATGGGTTTCAATATGACATCTTTATAAAACACCTAAATATTATATTATTTACAAATATATCATCTTATTTAATATTTTTCTATAATGATATCAAGAAATTACATATATACCCCATCAAAATCTAATATTTATATATTTATAAATATAATATTCACTAATTAGTTTTAATATAAACCAAAATTTCTAAAATTATAAATTTAACATGATGCATTTTATACTTTAATATTTATAAATTTATCAACTAATAATTAGATTTGACATAAATCATAATTTTTAAAATTTCAAATCTATCTTACATGTCCATTTCATAATTAAATTTATACATGTATCTTTAATAATTTATAAGAAATTTTTTAGATCTTTAGAAATTACAAACTCAATATCATTGAGTTCATCTCCCAAGAATTCTATTTATTGATATACTCAAACAATATATTTTTTACTAAGTTTGGATTTATGATATATTATGAGCACTCTATTGTTATTTTAATAATTTTATATAAAAATAATGTATTTTACTATTTTTTATATAAAAATAATATATTTTAAGAAATTAATTTGATTAATTTTAATAATACTTTGTCTCAATCTTTTTGACTTAAATATAAAATTTTTCTATTTGATATCGTTTGAGATTTGAGGGTTGTTACATTTAAGATAAAGTTAAGGGCAATAAAAAATTTACCTAGGGGAGAGGTGGTATGCTTTGATTCATAAATCATTGTTGTTGTGTTAATAAGATGATGTTGTGAAAGATTATAAGGTATAAGATTTTTCAAAATGGAAGCAAAGTGATTATGTCAAAGAGTGATACTAAGAGCCTCAAGGGGCTCTCGATTAGAAGAGAGGGATTTGGTGTTGTCTCCCTTGCTAGAGTTATTAAATTACCTTATATGCCTCTTTAAAGTATAAGAAGAAATAACTTTGGTAAAATATTTTATTTGTTATTAAAATAAATGGAAATGATTGTTGGTGGATGAAGGAGAAAGATTACAAACTAATGAGGTGGAAATGTAAGGAACTTTGCTTGCTTCTTAACCAAGTGTTGAGATATTCTCTTTCAAATAACAATATCATAGATTCTTAGTCTCCATTTTAGCTTACTTTTCTAGTTTCTTACAAATGATGTTAAAAGATGTAAATGTCAAATTTAGATTCAAGGGAATCAACAAAAACATAGTAAAAATTTTTGTTGAGTGCAATTATAAAAAAATTAAGTAATAACTTGGGGTCTCCTAAGTCAAGGATCACAAAGGAGGACGAGAAAAACTAGAGGAATAAACTAAAATTCTATTTCTCTTTAGAAAAATTCTTGTTCTTCAAGTATGCAAATTTACTTCCTTCAATTAAACCCTAAGTGCCACTTCCTATTTGAGCTTGTGCATCAACAAAGAATGACCAAATATTATCTTTCTTCTTTTATTTCCTTGGAGGTTGTGTTGCATGTGGCGACACAAGACATTGTAAAAAGGATAGTTAACCTTTACACTTACCTCCTTAGGTGCCAACATTACTAGAAGAAATGGGTACGAGATGGATGAATCATGTGCATTATCTCCTTAGACGATAGCATTGTAAGCGATGGCAATTAAATCTTAATTGTCCAACCTCAAGCTGTTGGTATTATCAATAAAGGTTCTCAAACTTTACTCTCTATTATTTATCATATAATTATATTATAGATTCATAACAAAAATTTGTGATGCACATTTATGCATCTTAAAATTGTAATAGATATTATCAATAAAGGTGTGCTTATTAATAGATTATAATTTAATAATAATATAACAAAAAATATTTTTGTTTTCGAAATTTAGTAATAATATCCAAATCTTTTAATTAAATATATATTAAATTTATTTTTATTAAAATATTTTAAAAATTTTAATCTCGTACTAACGCATAGAGCAATCCTAGTGTCGCCAATCAAATTCAAAACAATACTCCCTTTTTTCGTTTAATAAATAATTAATATATAGTAATTATCTTTTGTATTTAAACAATTGCCATCCCAAAACCGCATAAGCTCCTTAGCTTGGTTCTTTTGAGCTTCCCTTCGAATAGGGTTTTGTTAATTGATCTGTAGAAATGGTGACGACGGCGAACCTCCTCTTACCAGATTCCTTCTCTACATCTGGAAAGGCAGTCGATAGGCTGAGCCTTCCTTTGCTTCAATCTAGGATGAAGCTTGACCCAGAAGGATACGAAGCGGAGCTTCTCCCTATCTACGGCCACTTCGAATCATCCCTACATCTCTTCCTTCAGCAATCCATGCCCAGTTCGTCGTCGGACCCAGTGGTCTCGAAGGATCTCGATGACCTCACGATGTTCTGGGCGCACAGACCCTATACTATCCCCGACGCCTCACTGAATTTCCTCGTTAGTCTCTCATATCCTTCAATCCAAAGTTTGGACCCTCTCGTCTTCCCTTCGTTCCAATCTAGCACAAGCCATCATCCTCGTTGTCAATTAGAAGGTTCGTTAATTTTTATTTTTTTGTCGAATTTGTTATAGTGTTCGGTACACTTGATTTGTAGGGCCAACATTATTCAACATATTTCTATTCAGCATTTTAATTGGTGAAAATATCTTTTGTTTGTACTGATTAAAGTTATATTTTGAACTGGCCGTTAGAGAAAATGGGAAACTTCCACTTCATTGAGCTTTAATAGAAGATTATAATTGTTGATAAGTTGTTAGACTTGCTTAGGCCTTTCTAATTATTTGTCAAGGTGAAAATTAGATTTCCCTCTGCAAAGAACAAAACAGGAACTTTTTTCCCATGATTTCTTAAATATAGAATCTTAACTATTTCTTGTGAGGCTATATATTTCTTTTTTTATATTCCTATATCGAAAAGGTTTAGGCTACCAACACCGAATTCATATTATGTTATTACAATTATAAGAAAAGTCCTTTAACACATCAGGTGAGGCCAGATACATTGATTTTAAGATGCTATTGTTTCTTTTCATTAACTGTCTTTCTTTTCATTAACTATCTTTCTTCTGGATCCATTGTTAAAGCCATTTCCAATAGTCAATAGTCATTTTTTTCTATATTTTTTCCTTTTTTATAGGAGTGATTCAGTAATCTACTTCTCTTATAGAATCACAAAGTAAACTTCTTAATATAACCAAACCTTTTAGATTGATTTTCTTTAGGCTTGTCTTCAATTAGTCAAATATCTACTTTCTCCGTTATAGTAAGTTACTGTTCAAACTTAAAAGCATTATCTCTATAGCAATTATTCTATTTGTGTGTTTGTACTCATACATTGACATTTGATACCATTCAACCTTATAAATTTGCCTTTATTCTTGAGTGTGATATTTTGATGACAAAACACTCAGATGTATGTTTTATTTTTGTCTTATTTGTTCGGTGCTTGGATAATATTAGTGACATTTTTTTTGTTACTTTTTCTATCATTTTGAAGTATAGGCTCAAAATAAGTAAATTTTGTATTGTTCCTTTTTTTATGATAACTATTACAATCAATATGTTTTTGGAATTACTTGTCTAAATATAAATCCCGTATATTTATTATAAGAACTAGAAGTGCGATACCATTTAAATTTCATAGTCATTGTTCATAGACTCAGTTTTTTAAATCTATTTGCTTAGTCTCAGTTTTGATTTATCTCTTTGCTTAGTCTTATCAATTAGTATAAAATTATTAGCAAAATGCATAATAATGGTTTATCTTGAATTTTACGATTGCATCAATAATTAGTGTAAAATTAAAGCTTTCTTTTATTGCTTATGTTGTTAGAAAGTTTTATGAAAGGAGGAGTGCAAAAGTACTTATGAAGCATTATCTTTTTATGTGCAAAAATGGGAGTGTGAGAAATTTTCTAAATGTTTTTTATGCTTTTAGTGTATAGGTAGAAAACATTTTTGAAATTAAGTTTACGAACACACCCAAGGACTTAAAGCATGGCCATAATGAAATTCAATTGTAATTAAGAAATTTTTAATATGTTCTCCTTAGGCGTGCAGAATTATTTTTAATATATGCAATTTTTATTCTTTTCTAATGCATTATCAATATAAAGCTTCCTTATACACTCATCATTGCTTTGTTATACATGTTTTTCATAATTTCAATATGTACAATGCTAGCTTCTTTTTTTTCCTTTTCTAATGCCTTTTCGAGCATGTAGGGAAATATCATTGTAATAATAAATTTGAGTTCATGATGATTCACTTTTATAATTAAGAAAATGTTTTTTGTTTTTTGCAGTAATGAAAAGAAAATGTTACAATCATTTTATGTTCTTCAATAAGCTCTTTAATCCCATAACAAACATTCGTTATATAATCGTTTATAGACTTATCCAAAATTGTACTAACCCATTTCTAGTTCGATTCTTACTTGAGTATTGAAGCTTGAATCCTAAAATTGGTAATAACTTGGGTTTTCTGACAAAGTGCCTAGTTTGTTGAACAATAGTAACATTTATCTTCTTATGAATCATGATGTTTAATTAACTTAGTGAAATTTATGATTTAATTCTAGTTTCTTGAAATTATTTCTTTATATGTATCCATCCATGATGGTGCAGGAATCCTTACTTCTTTTCAAATAACTCATTGTTGATATAACCATCTGGTTAATCTTTTAGTATATTTAGACAATATATCATATTACTTATAGGAAGCCCTAAGCATTAGCTTTAACACAATTTTGGACATACATTGCCATGGTTTGGCTACCTTGAAGACAATGGAGAGGTACAAGTCATAGAAGTAGATGGTTGACAGGAATCCGAGATAAATGGAAAGATACATCATAGAGTTGCCTAGAGGTCCACTCAAAGAATTGGGAAGGAGAGATGGATAAGCGGGGTTTTTAAGTGTATACTAAAAGCTAAGAGAAATGGCTTATGTGAAATATTTTACCAACTTCAAATGCCTAGATGAAGGCTATGAAAGTTTATGAGCTTAAACCAAATGATCTTAAAATAACCAAAATGGAATTTTTTTTCATAATATTATTTAGTATTACAAGAGGTATGTTGTTCCAATGATTTCTACAGAAATTGAAGTTCTCTAGCATGTTATTGATTTTTCTTGTTTGTTTTGAAAGTTATGTTTTGCTTTTTTGTATAGGTAGATTGTTGAGTTGGTTGTGCCTCTTGAATTATATATGGACCTTCAGATCGTTGGTGATCGAAATCTCAGAAAACTTGCATTTTCCTATGTTGTGCACTGTATTCGGCACATGAACAAAAAACATAGAAATGAAGCAAAAAATAAGAAGCTTCAAAATATTCTTTTCTCATTGCTATAGATGCGTGATGTCATATATACTCTATTTTTGCTGATTTTTCTTAATTTTGTTGATTATAATAACTGATGTATGATTTCTTGTTTGAAAATTATGGTTTGATGATCAAACTGCTAATGCTACTTGCAAAGCATGCTTTCACAGTTCTTGAAGGTTGATATTTTCCTAATCTCTACAATTGGTTATGTCCCATTAGTTATCTTAATAAGCCTTTTTTATAGTTTCTTTTTGTCAAACACATGGTCATGGTATCGGCTATGTGTATTTTTCTTGGTTATTAGCGTGTTGATGATGATGATGATGATAATGAAGCCTCAAGTGATGAGGATGATGAATATATCCAAAATCCACAAATCATTTTTAGTAGGGAAGCTATTTTATAAGGCATGTAGTTGGTGTCTACAATTTTTTTTTCTTTCTTGTGTGGAGTGATGAAGATGCAATAAGCATGATGTGATGTCATAGTTATTCCATATGATAATCTAGGTGGTGTTAGAGTCCATGATATGTTGTGGTGTTAACGGTCAGTAAACAATGATTGACATATATTGCACTTTAACATCGAGATGATGGGGCTTTCAAAATATTTGCATAAGGTCTTGGATTTTGGATTGAATTGTTTATATTAAAACTATTGTGCAAGTCTTGATTCAATAAAGTAAAAGCCTTTTTGTTCTAGTTGCAAAAGTTTCAACCGAGTATTTAGTTTTTAAGTTTTATGTCGATTTCCATCTACAAGGATGGTCATTCCAGCAAGTTATTCTTTTGTTTGACTAATAAATGCTCTTTATTAATGTTCCAGAAATCCTAAATAATTAAAAACTAAAGTGTTATTCTAATCAGGTCTTTGTAGTTAGGTAAATTGGGTAAATTTCTTTAACATTGTTCAAATTGACTTGAGGACATTCAATCAGTTTTTTGTGCATAGTCATTGACTCAAAGTTTGTGCTTTGGTTAAGACATGCTTGAGTTAGTATAAGTGCTTTAGTCAATTTTTCACATGTTTGAATGGAATGCTATATTGGAAACGGTTCTCTTACTTGTTGATTTGCTATATTATCCAGATATTTTTTCCTTTGTGTATTCAGAAGATCAGTTTTTTGAGACAATGCTCTTTCAACATAAAGAATAACCTAGTCACTTGGAGGTCGAGAAGTTGATATGCATAAATTCAAGAATTTTCAAATGTCTTCGTTATACCTTAAGTAAAAAAATATTCACATATGGCCCCTACAATTTGATTGGGCGATATAAGCATACCAAAAATATTTCAAAGAAATTGGTCATCAGAACATCGATATGTATCTTCTCAATTTTAGCTCTTTTGCATCAATTCCATCTATAGATTTTCATGTTGCTCACTCTGTTCTACTGAACTTTGAGCATGAGTTTACATTTTTGTTTTCACTGAAGTTTATGCTATTAAATTAAAAAAGGACGTGCTATTCGACTAAAAGGTCTTGATAGTCTCTCAAATTTTTTTATTATTTGGTTTTCTTTTACCTACAGTCTATGTGATTACAAAAAATGCTAGTGATGGTAATTGTATTGTCAGGAAAAACTTGACTTATGGAACACTTTCATTGATTAACGCATGTTCCATGTGATCATTGCTGCAGAATTGTGTTAAGTACTAGAATTCTTAAATATTTTTATTATAGTGATATCGTTGTACATATTTGGGCAAAACACATGAGCACTACTTTGAGCAAGAAAAAAAGGCAAAATTGCAACGTGTTGTTCGCGGTATGAAAAGGTAGCAACGTCAATCATCAAAAAATGAAGTAGCACACTCCTACCCTCCTCATATTCATCTTAAAGATGCACTGGTTAATAAACCTTGAATTGAAGTCCTGCTTTTCTTTTTGAAAATTCTTGTTCCAAGCCGTAATTCATACTTTGTCTAACTCCACAGGGCTTTGCTGAGAAGCTCTTCTCTCATCTTCATGTATACAATGAACGATTTGAGGTGGTTAGATCTTCTGTCGCTCTCCATGTAGTTATTTTATGTCTTTAGTATGCAGGAACCTATTAGATAATCAGATTTATACTTCTTGGGCGTGATTGCTTCTATAATGGTGTTTTCTCCCTATTGTTAATGATGTCTACTTCCCCTTGGTTGAATGGTGATACCAATAGTTTGATGGCAGTTTTTTGGTTCTCTTTGATTTTCCCTTTTTCATTCTTGCCTTATCTTTTTTTTGCTTATTTTTAAACTTTTTTCTGAGGTTCCAGATTGTTTGCATGGGTGTGTTGGGGGTCATTATTATATATATAACTAAAGATTGACGAGGAACATTGAATTAGATTCATAGTTCATTTGTATTTTTAAAAACTACTTAGTTTGAAAATTTGTAATTGTACAATATTATATAGTATTTTTAAATATTGTTGGAGTTTTTTGCATTTGTAAACATGCTAGCGAATCTATGAAAAGCTTTAAAATGGGTAATTTTTTGGTCAAGCGAGGATAATTCCACATAAAGCATAATACATCAACCTTTCATGTAAAAAAACGTTAAATATTCCTGTAGTTGAATTCATATTTTTTTAACAAAAATGGTCTAATTTCAAGTTCATGATCTGTTGAGCAGTAGCTAGCGCTTCCTTTTATGATCTTTTTTATTTTAAAAATATTTATTGAGAATTGTTGAAATTTGGCTTGAAGCCTATGATCACAAAGAGCAATTATCAAATTAATTGCTTTCTAAGATTAGAATCGTACTTCTTTGCATATCCATTTTGATTTTTCTTTTTACTGCTCAGAGCTTGAATTGTAAAGTGAATAACGTCTTAGGGCTAGTATAGAATGTCATCAAATATGTTGGATTGGGGTGTGCATTTTTCCCACTACACCAATTTTTAAGAGTTCTAATTGAAGAAAAATTTTAATCTCAGTTTCTTGCCACTACTAATTCCTTGAGTACATCACAGCCTATTACATTTCATTTCGCTTCCTGAAGTGACTTCTGTTTTGATATGAATGGAGTGAGTTATTCATAGTAGATAATAATACTAAAAATGATAGGTTTGGTTTTGGATTCCATTAACTGTATTTGCTGGTGGAGCTATGTTTACTTATGGATGGACTAAATTTAATTTCCTGCCAATTTGCAGTTGGGGTAAATAGTGATTCAATTTGTGCATGATCGTTCTCGTCCTGAGATGTTTCATACTCTGCTTAGATATTGAATATTTTGTCATTACTGAGTGGTGTACTTATTTCAATCTACTGCTTATGTTCTACTAGGCAATTGCTGTTCGGTTAAATGTGGTACGTGAGAAGTTCTTGAGGATGCCATTGGCATGCGTTCTATTCATCTTATTGGGTTTTTGTTGAACTTATGCTTTGAAGCAATTTTATTTGTCAATTGTTTTAGACTATTTTCAAGTATTTTTGTGTTTTTTTAATGGATTTTGTCCTTGCTTGGTTTCTTTTGTGATGAATTTTTGTGTCCAACTTAGTTTTTTCATAGATGGTGTTGGCTTGCAAGTGGCTCCCCTTGAAAGCGATAGCACTGTATGCATTTCTGCTAGCATCCAATTTGGTGCAGGTGGAAAAGAGCAATTGGTAAGCCAACAGTGTCCATGCACTGCTAAAGTTCAAATTTATTGTATTAGCACTTTTGATGGTCTAATTGTCACTCCCCGTTGGGCTTAATATTAAGATATACCAACAATATCAGAATATCATACAATAAGGAGAGCATGTGACAAATCTAAAGGACACAATTCCAAAATTGAGTTGGGGTGTTGAAAAGCATCAAATATCCAATATAATATCTTAAGATAAAATAACAGCATAGAAAGCAGCAAACATGATCTCAAGCTATCAAATGAAAGATAAGTTGAAAAGTATATAAATTTATTTTTTGTGAACTAAGTATAACAATTGTCTTCACATTTAATGTCTTTCACAAAGTTTAAAAAATAAATTGCCATTTAATTCAAAATCTTAAGTTATATTTTAAGAACCCTTAGTTTTGTATATGCATGTATCTTGGCTTATAATATAAGTAAATAAGCAAAATATACTTAATTTGTAAACTACTCATTGTAAGAGGATAAAATAATATGGATTTATGGTGAAATAAAGATGGAGCAATAATTAAGAATAATATATGCTATCAATAAAAGATATAAAATGCTGAATCATTGTTTATATGCTTATAACACACATAATTGTCATATAATATTAATGTCATATATTATTTTTTTCTTGTTCTCATATTTGTATTTTTTTTATTTTATTTTTAAATTTTTTTACTTATTTTTTTAAGATTTTAATTTTTTCATATGATCATTATCCTCACTCAGGATTCCATATCAAATTATTTATCATGGAGCCATCGCTCACATTGTCTAGTATTTGGTAGTCACATGGTGCTGTAGTTGTCGTGCCATGGCCCACAATTTAGCTACTACAGACTATAGGGGTGATCGTATCATATACCATTGTACCATTACAAGCATTGTTTAGAATCCTATATTCATGGTGGAGGATTTTTTGTTTTTTCGTATCTCATAATTTAGGTACCAACAATACAAAAGGTCACTCTCTGATATTGAACAATCGCAAGATGGGGTCATAGAGAAATCATCGCATTCTTATTTCATCATTTTCGTGTTCTTGATTTATTTAATCAATCATTCTCTCTTTTTTATTAATTTCTTTTTCTATCATATATTTCTATTTTTTATTTTATTTCTTAATTGCCATATGTGAGTGTATATAATTATAGTATGTTGTCATATAAATCAAAACATAAGTATAGATAAATATATGTTATGTAGTATGCTCATATCACACTACATCACAATCCAAAATAATATTTTAAAATAATTTAACAATTTAACTAACTTATATTTTAGTTTTAGTTTGTTCATATGATGACTCTTTTATGTCACCTTTATTGCCTTTTCATTTTTTTATATTTTCTTTTTTTTATAATTTTTATTATATGCTGTTAGTAATTATTTATATTTTATTCATAAGATTTTTGAAATTCTTAAACATTATTTTAAGTTTTCTATTTTTTTTATTATTTTTCTGAACTATATATATTTTATACAATAAGTATTCACAAACATAGTTACAAAATATTTTTAAATCCTTCTTTTGCTTTATGGAACCATCGCCCACATTGCCTAGTGTCTTCTACTTATGATGATAGTGTCCTTGTCGTACCGTGGCTCATAATTTAGCTACTAATGACAATAAGGTTGATCTTATCATATATCACAGTAACATTGCCCATAATTCAAGTGCCAACGATTGTAAAGGTGACTCTCTCATAACGTACAATATATTTTTTCTTGTCATATTGTGCGATTAAGCCTATTGTATGGTATGTGACATAGACTTTCTTAACAACACTACAAAATTCATTCCTGTATTTGGTAACTTCAAAACCATCATTGGAGTAGCTCAATAGAAAATTTAACAGCATTCTAAGGGAGGAAAATCTTAGTCCAAAGTATACTTTTAACTATCCTTTTTTTGCAATTCAAGATATGAGCTCTTATATGAAACTCTTTTCCTAGATTGAAGTAGTTTCTACTGTGACTTTCTTAGGTGAAGCTTTGCTTATTGCAGCCCTCCAGACAAAGCACAAGCTATATATTTTTCTTTTCTCCCAAGCTCTTCTTTTTTTCTCAGACCTCCACATGCGTAGAGCATAGCTAAAAAGCATTGGGGAGGGTAGGCATATTGGTTTTATAATAATAATAATAAGGATTATATAAAATATTTTTTAATTTTCTTTTTAAAAATTTATAAAAAAAATTTAATAGACTTCAAAAAATCACAAATAATGTACTCGCAGATATCTCATTTCAAGATTTTTTCAATGGTTTGCCCAAGTTTCAAATCTAGCTATTAGCCATATGATATTGTTTTGGAGATGCATTAAAATATATTGATTTCATAGTGTTGGATCTGTACAATTTACATTCAACATTAAATACACAAATGCAAATGTATTTTATAATTAAATAATTTAGGCTATGATACTAATGCTCTTGCATTTGATGCCATTGCCTTTCAATTATACCTAAATATGCAAACATATTTAATTAAAATGGTTTTGATACTGCCAAATGCACTTTTCGAGAAGTAGCAGCATATTTAAAGGACTAGTTGGTGCACATGACGATATAGTAATAAATACTACAATTTTTCATGAATTACACCTTTTAAAAGATGGAAATATATGTGATTTAAGTGCCTGCATATCTTAAACAAGAATTCAAAGGAAAGGAATAATAATATGGTTTAGATGCATGATAGATAGATAGTTGGAACTAATGCATTATGGAATTTGCACCTTATATATTTACTCAAGCACTTCTGTGACATCAAGAATCCTTGTCTCTTTACACAATGATTTTCGTTCATATTTGTATATCAGTGGTAATTCATGAACTATTTTTCAATTTGCAATTCTGATATAGAATTTCTAATCGGCACTAAAAAAATGCTTCTAAGCGATCAAAACCTAGGAAGCAAGATTTATTTGTATTTACAGACAGCCTAAACTGAGCTGTTGCTCTTTCATTCTTGGTCTTCATAGAAACATAAGAATATTTGGATTCCTTTATTTTTTTACTACAGCATGAATGGAGCAGTTACCATCACTTTCTTAATTTTTTGTTTTTTTTCATTGTGATTTAGTTGATGAATGAAGACCTTCTTCAACACTTGGTCTTGTACAAAAAGTCGTATGAGAAAGCTGTTTCAATTGCTGCGTGCTCCTTGATCACATTATTAAGAGAGGTATGTTTTTGACTTTGCTATTTTTTTACGGCATGCTTAATGGTGCAATGAAAAAAGAATGACAAGTTTGTTAAATTTTGGAAAAAAAATCTATTTTCTTTTTTCATTTCCAAAGATATGCTCTTCATTTTTTGTCAAGAAAGATCGAGGTCATCCCATTGATTTAAAAGCCAGACCAAAAGCATTGGAGAAGTAAATTTTTCCAATGACATGCCCGGTGTTGAGTTACTTAAACAAGACGACGATAAAACTTTATATAGTCGTTTTGAGGATGAATTGGCTACTTATGATTCTGAAACTAAAAATGATTCCTCACCAGTTGACAATGATGTATGTGCTAGAGTTGCATATGAAGAAGATGTGGATTCTGTAGAAAATGATGGAGAGAGTGACAATGAATTTTTCCTTAAAAGTGGAGAATCTAGTGGTATGGATGGTTTGGAAGATGATGCCTGCAAGAATGACAGTGATGAAGAAGGTTCAGATGATGGGGAATTGGCTAATGTTTGTGACATTGAAGAATTGAATGTAGAAATAGAAGTGCAAGCCATACCTATTAATGGGCAAGATGAAGACGCTGATGATGGGAAAGATGCATCAAATGGAAAGAAGAGGAAGCTAGGCGATTTTGTTGAATGTCTAAATGCATTTAATACAAGTCCACGTTCTCTTAAAAGACTTGCAGTAGTCAAGGTTGCTGAAGTTTCAACTAATGAAGACTTCAACCGTGTCAAAGAACTGAAGGTAGACTTCATCTTTTATCTTCTATATTCAATTTTCTTAGCAGCTCATCGATTATCTTTTATTTATTGATAGCATGGCTTATGAAAAGATTACCTTGTTCATGCAGATGTTCTTGACCAAGCTTTTAAATTAAAGGCAGTCTCCATTGTTATCAAATTAATGACCATAAGCTATATGCAGGGTCTTCATGTCATCACTAGAAATTTAACTTGAGATATCATATTCAAATATTTATTAGGAAAATAAAGAGGAAAAGAAGGCCTTGTCTCAACATGGTCTATTAAGAAAGGATGAAGGCTATAAAGCAGCAACTTCTAAAATTCCATCTTCTGAGTAGCTAAGTGCAAAATGTTTTTAAACTTGAGGTAATTCTCTAACATGGTTGCTTTCTATTGGTTTGATGGCCCTTCTGATTTCACTTCTCGAAGTGTATTCTTCATGCATATTTCATGGCTTTGAATAGCCTGATGATGTTAATGTTGATCTTGTCTGGAGAAGTGAAGCCAGATAGTTAGTCCTTTAGTCCTACAGGTGTATCAGTTGACTTAGTATTTCGAAAATGAAATACCGATGACTGGTTTTATTGGACACATAATTCTTCATATGAAATAACTTAATTTCATTGTTAGGCAGATTAAGTCATGTTTTATACTTTGACCATGCATTATTTGGACTAAAATTTGGCAATAACGAGTAATTTCTAGCACAAGTAACTAGATTCAAATGGAGTTTTATTTCATCTAGCAAAAGCGTCATAGTTATATTCAATCTAGAAATTAGCTAATCAAAGCATTATTACTGAGCTGTGTCAGCAATTTTATTGTCTTAAGCACGAAGAAATCTATGCTCAATGCTGTACAAATATAGTTCATAGGTTCCTGCTTTTAATGTCTTATAACATTGTTGCTTTCTTTGATGTTTCTCACCAGCCATTTTTTCGGAGTGATCTCATTGAAATGGTAGGAATAAGAACAATTACAACCTCTTGGATGTATTCAAGTTTATTTTACTTTTGAGTTGAGTGCATACAATGACGTTTGACCCATCCAAGTTGGTTTGGCATTTTTAAAAGCAATTTACTAAACTTCATTGGCTAACAAATGATAATCATGAATTGTGTTTAAGCGCACATCAGGAGCAAGCTCATTAAGAAGGAGAGAGTAGCTCTCGTTTGAGCAGGCAGAGTGATAGAGAAAAGTAAAGGCTAAAACTGTGGTGAAACAAAAAAAGATATGTCATAGTTACATTTGCCAATTTTAATTGAAAGAGCATCATGTTTTTTTTGTTTTGTTACGTGATTTTATTATTTCAAAGCTTATTTTTATCTAGGTCTACTTGAGGTAAGTTGCTATTATTGTTTAACCAGACTGGTGGGCTAAGTAAAAGGTAGAAGCAGCAGTCGAAGGCGATGCCGTTGGCTACCAAAAGAGCAAGAGCAGCTCGTTCTCGTCAAGAGAAAAAAAAAGTGGCAAAGGCAAGATGGTAAGCAGTTTAGGGGAAGGAAAGCATGGAAGTGAAGCTCGGGAACTCCAATCGATTTCAGCAATCAGGGATCACATTTTTTGGTAGGTCCTATATCTCTACTTAGCTTCGCTTTTATCATTCTAATTAGTTTCCAAATCATTAAAGATATATATGCAATGCATGAGGCCAATAATAATTGATTAAGATTTTGAGTTAATTAATATTTTCCTTTTTTAAAGAGGTGTAAAGGATTTGTAAACCAAGGCCACCTTGAAAAAATGTTTTGAATTTCGTTTAACTTTTATATTCAATTTCTAGTATTACAATAATGTGGACTTTTTTATGTTTCAAAGTCTAGAATTTTTATGTGAATATGAATAAAGACTTAAGTTAATAGAAAAGATGCCAATACACTTTTTTAAATCATAACGAAGGATAAATGATAAAAAAAAATTGGTTCATGATATTTGTTTAGTATTTGAATTTTTAACTTGTGGTTCATTAAGTATTAGATAAGTAATATAATAACATTATTTTGTATATTTGAGGTTGAATTGTGTCGATGAGGTGTTTTTAATAAAAAAAATCATATTAAAAGTAATTCTTTGTAGTAAAGGTTAAGAATAAGTCTTAGTTGTGTTAGAATGATTATTTATATTTTGTTAGATTTAAGTTATAAAATAAAAAATATTGAATGATATTTTTTTATTTTTAGTGTTGATTATATTTGTGAAAGTTATATCTTTGATAAGCACTAATAATCATCATTCTTAAGTTTTAGAAAGTTATGTAGTCTCTTAAGTTAGCTCGTGTTGATATTTGTAATAAATTAATATTTTATTTCAAAATAAAAATAGATATTATTTATTATTTATTTAGGACCATATTCATATGAGTTGGATATCTTTTGTAGTTCGTAAATTAAAGGTATTTTAAAAATATAAGGAATTTGAAGGTCTTATAAAAATAAAAAATTAGTTTAATATAAAAATTATTTGAGCTAATAGAGAAGAAAAATTTTTATCTAAAGAATTTGATTTTTTGCACAAAAACATGAAATTCATAAGCAATTCCTTATTAGAAAAGTACCAAAACAAAATAAAATTGTAAACAAAGAAGAATAGATCAATTGTCGAGATTACTTATATTGAATGAGAAAAAAATTATAAAATAAATTTTGAACAACAATTACTATTTTTCTTTATATATATGCTTTGATAACTTTAAATGAATACAACAACATGAATATAAAGAATAAAAAAATATATTTTTTTGTTCTTTCATGAAATATAAGATTTTTTGTCACTGATATTATTAATTTACTATCATAAAATATTTCTATGTGATTATATTATTCTTTATGAACAAACATCCATATATTATTTTTTTCAATAAATTATATTTTCTTTCCTCCATCTTTCTTAATGAAAATACACAAAAACTGTGCTTTGAAAGACTTTTTATTTTGGAGTGCCATTATCTTCAATATCGCTATGAGGACCATTTTTTGTAGACCAGTTGAATGAGAATTTGTGATTTTACCAAAGTTGAATCTATGGATACATTATTCACACTTGTTCACAGTCATCTTCAAAGGGGATAGTTTCTTAAAAATAATTTAATGAAGGACGATAGCTTTTTGGCTGTGTCCAACGCACCACCAGTCATGTATCTACCAATATCCAAAGCATCTGCCATTCCCACATGCTTCACAAGTAGCAAAACAAAAGTTAGAATGTCGCCTCCCCTGCTGTGCATGCTCGCTCGAGTATTCTTCGCTCCTTGCATCAAAAGCTCCACCCATCCCGATGTGATCACCTCCTACCATTGTCCTCCCCAAGCAAAAGAATCAGGTGTGCAAGCACTCGCGCTATCTGAAACAGAGATGTATATGTTATCCATTCTATAGGTTCGTTCAGCATCAGCCTGCACGCCTTCCCCTCAACCTCATCATCACTGTTCACTGTGGACGTCAAATCCTCTTTATTCCATTCGATGAATTGTACCATATCATAGCAAGCGTGCTAGTAAATCAATGGGCTCGCTCCTCCCATGGTTGCCATTATCTCTGGTCACATCAACACCAGATACAACATATAGTCGGACAGGCACTTGCATGCCTGCATGCCGTGCCAAGTGCTCTTTTGCGCTCTTAACCCTTTAGACTGTGGATTTGTTTCATGAGGATGATGCAACGGGTGCAGCTCCTGGGGCTTCCAGTGGTAGCATAGCTGTGTCGCAATGTGCCACACAAGAAATAGTTGATCGGCTGACAAGCCATTTATCAAATTAAGGAATACAAGGACAACCCATACTGGGGCATCGACTTGCTAGAGTGCAGCGAGCCCTGCCTTATCGTTAAACTACCCCACGAAATTTGTAAGCATTTCTGAGCATGTGCAATGACGAGCTCTAGAAGAAGTTGATTTCCTTTACTAACTTCTGTGAATAATAAGTTTAGGATGAAAATCCACTGGTACAGCTTAGGAACAATACCGTTGCCTCCTGAAATGCTCTAATGGGTCGTCTAAGCTTGGATTCTATTCTGTGTGCCCATTTGTATATCCTCTTATTCTTCGGATTGTCTGGTGATACATGTTCCTTTGGCTGTACTGCTGCATTCCTAAAGCAGTTGGTGATCATGTTGAGTTGCAGCATCTCTGAAGGCCTCCATCTTCTTTCACGCGACGATCTTCTTCTTATTCTGAGAATGAGCTGGGCAAGAAGCAAACCCCACTTGCCTTGTTTCTTAAATTCGAGAAGGAAAATCACCGGCCAGTTGAAAAGCAGCAACATGAGAGAAGCCATGGTATCAAGACAAATGGAAGCTCCAAGCAGGACATAAGTGATGCTGACGTCACTAGTGTGAAATCCATGCTTTGGGGAGAAATCGAACAACAAGAAAGTGAGAAGGATACCAGAGGAGCAGATCACCCTGTGGATGATGCCAGCACGTGAGCAATTAACGATGGCCTTCGTGTACATCTCATCATAGGCATAGCTGAGCTCCATGCTTGTTAGGCCCAAAACTTCCTTGAAAGTCATCTCCTTCAACATGTCCCCGATTACCTTGTATACATCCACAAGTTGAATAACATCCACGAAGAAAGGCTTCCAAATCGAGTACATATCGAAAGCTCCTTTTAAAACATTCAATAAGTCTTTTTCATTTTCATCCTGCACACGTGCTACCATTGTCCTATAGTTGCAAGAAATATGGTTTAATTGATTTTGCTTGCTTGAAATGACCACGGAGCTGCGGAAATCGTTAGTGCTGGCTCTGTAGAGCGATTAAGACCGCTATGTGTACTTGACGATGGCAACAAAGAATATTAGCATGGTGGGAGAGAGTAGGAGGTACCTTGGAAGAGACCGAAACAAAACATAGACCGTAATGATGAGCTCGTAGGCAAGGGCAAGAAGGTTCGAGCCCACAGCTCATTGTCCTCCATGGAATAGGTGGTGATGGTGTCTGTGCCACCAAGGTGAAGTAGAAGGAAAGGTGCCAAGAATGCCAGGATGGTGTTGTTGCTACTGTCGTCCATGCTGCTGCGGAGATGGCCAAGAACGAAGTCGGCAACCCAGTTGGCCAAAAGATAGTTGCTCCAAACAGCCATTCTTATCCATGCTCTCAATGTTTAGGTGTTTCTCAAACGTCCAAGGAAGATGAGCACAATTTGTATCGCGAGGGTTACCATTATCAAAATACGTACATCCCACTTGCTCCAGAGTTTCTTTTATTTTCTCAGAATATCCATTAATTTTGTGTCTTCTATGAAATCAACAGCTTGTAGAAAGTAAATAATTTCACTTTCTCCATTCATTTTGATCTCCCTGCTCCATTTTCCAGTAAGTGAATGTGAATATATATTTGATGGGGAACCCAAGAAAGTTTGAAGCAACAGCAAAAACATGATTAACTTTCTCATGTCAAAACAACACGAAATATATATTCCTTTAAGGGATAGCTCCGATTTATAATTAACATGCAAAGGTTAAATAAATTCCTTGCTTGTGTGGGAGACCGCTAGATAGTTAACATCCTTTCCTTGATGCCTTTCAATCTTTCTTACAGTCATTCTAAAAAACTTACATCATCGATGACTCAAACATTTGCAACTCTCCTCTGTGGTACAACTTTGCTTCTCAGTTTTCTTATATGAAAAAGCTCATTGGATTGGGCCTACTAGACTTATTTATAAGCCGAGACAACAAGGTCGTGATGACCTAAACTCTTCACTATTGAATTAAGCTTGGGAAGTGAGGGTAGTTAAAATCATTTTTTATCTTACCTATACCATGACTGTTGAGAATTTGAAAACTTATTCCCTATGAGTTTTAACATGACATTTTTATAAAATACCTAAATATTCTATTATTTACAAATATATCATCTTATTTAATATTCTTCCATTATGATATCTAGAAATTACATAACATATTGCCATTAAGGTCATAGAGGCAAATATTATTCATTCTTATTAGAGTACAGTATATGCGATTTGTGCATGCCATACAAGATGCTCAACATATTGTATGTAGGTTATAAAAGTTAAGGAATCAACAATAATATAGGATTAGCCATAAAGAGTTTTACATAAAACTTATAATGCAATGAATTTAATGTATGGTATGCTACTAAAAAATGTTAAAAAATATATAATACATTAAGTATAAAATATGGCATGCTAATACTATAATAAGGGGGATAATAAAGATGATAATTTGAGTGAAATAATCATAAGGAATATGGTGTGTGAGTGTGTGTGTGTGTGTGTCTATGTTTATATACTTAAAAAATTATTTAGTGATAAATATGCATGTTTATATTTGTAAAAAATAAAAAAATAATTTGAAAAAGATGTTTTCATCCTAAATTCAATAAGTAAAACTTGTAATTATTATATATGCACAATATTAAATTAATATATAAAATGTTTCATAATTAAGATATTCTTGCATATTATTTATTATTTTTTACTCTTACATAGAATATGATTTTTCTAAGAGGTTAATAATTATTTTATTACTATATCATTTTATATTTTAACAATATTTATATTTCATGATATGCATGATAATATATATGCCTTCATGAAATAATGCATACAAAAATAGAATTTTGTTATTGTAATATCTTAAAATTTTGCTCTATATAATATATTACAAATCTTGAGATTTGATTGATATAATTGTAATTATGAGAATTTAAGTAATAATAAAATTATTTTTTTAAATAATACATTTATTAATTAAAAGAAAATTATAATAATTTTATTTTGAGTAGTGTGCCATATTTTTAAATGAAAATAAAATTTTATTAAAGCATATAATGAAAAAGAACTCTCTTTGAAGATATAATTGTAGTGTACTAATAATGTTTCATGACCTACATAATTAATTACAATTTTTTGAATACTACATATATATATATATATATTATGAATATTTAAATGGCAAATGATACTTTTTAATTTAAGCCAATTATCTTTAAAAAGATTAGTGTTAAGTTATTACTAAAAGTTTAGGTAGTTTAGAGATGTAGCTATAGAAAGAAAAATGGAGGGAGAGAAGGAGAAAAAGAGAAAAAAAGAAAAGAGGGAAGAAGAAAGTTTCAATTTTAGAGGACAACAAGAAAGAGAAGAAAAGAATTGTGTTGGTCATAAGGAGAGCAACAAGGAAGACAGAAAGGAGACTTACTATTACTATAAGAATAAAGGGGAAGAACGGACTAGAAAGCTACTACAATGAGTGAAAATTGGGCAAAAAAAGTTGAAATTATATTTTTTTATTGAATTTATTCATTTTTATAAAGGAATTAGAGTTTTTATTTTGTTGTACAAGAATTCTATGATAATTAATTATAAGAGTTTATAGTTGTTTTATAGTAAAATATAGTTGAATTTAAGCCTTATGGTTTTGTTTGGAGGTGAGTCTACTATATGATTAGACTCAATATACAATATGATTATGAATAATTTGTTTAGGGAGTTAATAAAGATATCATACAATTAAGAGAATATATAATACAATTAGAGTTAAGTTGGTTCCAGATGAAAGCTTATTGTGTGGTCCAATAATGTCATCATATCATAGTTGGAGTGATCATATTGTACCATAGGATTCTCATAAAATATGATTAGATAAAGGTCAAAGAGTGAGATGGGCTTTTGATAACCATATATAGGGAGTTGAAGGAATCATACTTTTCTATGGAGAGGTCATATAATACAATAAGTGAAGAATTAATAACAATGATTTAGTGAGATGCCAATTATACAACATGATGGAGGAATCATATAGTTGATGTTTTTGTGGTAGAGAAAGTAGAGAGAATGCTTTGGGTTATATAATCTTAAATAATTTTAGATATTTTCACTATTAAAGATTACATAGTAACTAATGTGCATGCATCTATGAGTTTGTAGAAAAACTAAAAGAAAAGGAAAGGGGATTAAGAATCTTCACCTTGAATTTAAGTAGAAAAGTTTGATAATGGTAATATAAAAATAATATTAAATTAATAGATAATTTATTCTTAAATTAAGATATCTTATATGCCATTTTATATTGTGTATTTTGATATATGACATAGTTATCATGATAAGAAGTATTTGTATTACATTGGCTCATAGTTTTTAAATTTTTGTGGATCCTTTTTATGTTTATTTTATGATAAGGTACATATATTAAATCATATAGATAGCGTGGGAACTGGTTTATAATAGAAATATAATATATATATTTTATTTTAAGTTATGGCATGATATTTAAAATACATTTAGATTAAAAAAATTAAATAAAAAAATATTGAGTTTTCTGTTGCACCCTTGAATTTGATGAGTCAAGCATAAATGTTTATTTCTCATATGTGCTTGTTTTAAGTGAAATTGTTAATATTCAATTAAGTCAAGCCATGAACTTTAAATATCTAAAATAGTGGTCTTCAAGATACTTGGAGTGATGGCAAGCTTCATAGAAATTGAAGGCATGCACCAAAATCTTTAATACTTGAATATCTCTTTTTTTCTTTAATTTGATATGTCCAAATTTTGAGATAATGTGCCACACTAGTAGTATTAATATTTGAAAATGTTATAAGTTTAATGATTTTTAAATTTTGATTTTTGGGCCAAGCATTAATGGTAAAAAGTATGACATCAGTATTTAATTTTTAAAAATTATTTAGGAATAATTTTTATTAAATTTCTCTTCGTATTCATTTAGGACCCATGTAATACTACCATAGCATAAAATTATTTTGTTAACATGTATTCAAAATTTTGACACAAAAATTCTCACAAAACACTACAAAACCACTTTAGTCTCAAGAATTTTCACTGTAACGTTTGGCGGTCAACTCGACCTGACGGCTGATCCATCCAAGCTTTAAGGATTTAAAAAATAAAATAAAGTAAAAATTGTTTGATAGAACCAAAAAGGGAGAGCGAAGCCCTAAGGCCATAGGCAGAGCTGTTGAATGGAACAAGTGAGAAATCAGCCCGCAGCTACTAAACTGAACAAGTGCAAACTCAACCCGAAGAGAAAGCTGACCAGAGCAAGCGTGAAATCAAGCCAACTAGGACAAAATGATGAAATCTTGGTCGAGGGAGGGGGGAGCCAACCCCAAATTGCTCGAGTGACTAACGAACAGAAAGTGTTACAGAGAGCAATGGCAAAGACATTTGGAAAATGTGGGACTAAACTTCCATTCAATTGTCAAAGAAGGCAGAAGGGTAGGCACGATCGGATGGCTTAGATTAAACAAGGTAAATTACTCCATGATAACAGAGTAAAACACCAAGCAGGAGATTCGAAACCGAGGCAGATCAGCAAGAGGATATAGAACCACTGCACCAAGTTTGTAGTTTAGTTGATTACTGGACAAATTGTTTTAATACATGTAGGACAACCAATGTGCCATCCAATGGCCTAGATCAAGGCCACCTAGATCCAATGGCCAAGATTGATCTCAAATGGTAAAGTCGAGATTTAATCAGAAATGTCCATTTCAGGCTCCAAATTGAACAGTGACTGCTTTATGTCTATTACCCAAACTGCTAGTTCATTTTAGAATCGTTAGGAGTGGATTTAAAGCTCAAATTAAGCTCTATAAATAGGGAATGATGAAGAACTCCTAGAGGTTACCATTGCTTAGATTTCAAAGCTTTAAAATCACAATATCGAGCAATTCTAAGTGCATACGGTGCTTCCAAAGTCACAAACTGAAAGCTACAAGAAGGAACCCGAAATTTGAGTTTTTTGCTTCAACTATTATTCAATCTCTATTCCTCCCTCTATTCAGTATTGTGTGTGCCTCAAACTTCTTTAAAAATTCTCTTAAGTATTGCAAATTTTTTGAATTTCTTTCTTTGGTATAAGGGCATCTCGACAATTTTGCAAAAGCCTACGGTTTAAGTTGAGCCCGAAAAAACTCAAGTAGGTTCCGGATTAGCCCTAGGTAAAATCCCAAGTAGGTTTGAGGTGAACCGTACGAAAAACCTCGCTTGTAATTTGGTGATTTTAGTATTCTTTTCCCAACATCGGTTTGGGATGGATGTAGGCTCAATTTTGAGTTGTACCACCTGAAAAATCATTTGTGTACTATTCTTTCTTATTCTTGCTTAAAAGATTTAAGTTTAATTGAAACCGAAAATCGAATGAAAATTTTATTTACCACAATTCACCCCCCCCCTCTTGTGGGATTGTCTTAAGCACAAAGAACTTCAATTGGTATCAGAGAGAGGAATCCCAAATTATGTAACATCATGTAGGAGATCGACTTGTGCTTAGTGAAGGCTTTCTCACATTCTTTGTGGTTTTGTGATTTTTTGTTTTATGTCTTCTTCTTTTGTTGATATGGGTGCAACCTTATGTGAAGGTTTTTCTTCAATTCGACTTCCTTATTTAAAGGAGAATTTTACATATATTAGAAAAATCGTTTTAGGATTTTTATTCAATCTATCGATTTTGAATTATGAGAAGTTATGACTAAGCCTTGTGAACTTCCTAGAAATTCTTTTACTAATGAAGTCAAGCCCTTTAGTGAGCTTAATATTGAGCATAAAATATTGGCTCAATTGAATGTCAGGGCCTTGAACTATCTTCATTATGGAATTTCTTCTAGTGAATTTACAAAAATTATAAATTTGCATACGGCATTTGAGGTATGGAAAAAACTCAAAGTAACTTATGAGGGCACCTCACAAGTGAAAGAGACGAATATCAACATCCTCACTCATGATCATGAGCTTTTTAGAATGAATCCTGATGAGAGTATTAAAAGTATGTTTTTAAGATTTAATGACGTAACAAATGGCTTGATAAATCTTGGAAGGACATTCCCAAATGGTGAAATAGTAAGGAAAATTTTGAGAACCCTTCCAAAAGAATATGATCCCCTTGTAACGACTATTAAAGCTGTTAAAGATGTCAACAAACTTTCATTGGATGAACTCCTGGGGGAACTTCTCATTGTCGAAATAGAGATGACTAGGAGACTTATGGAAGAGGCTTCTACAAGCAAGTTAAAGCATGAATGGAAGAAGGAAGAACACATGGCCTTCAAAGCCACCAAATGTGATTCAGATTCCACTTCTACCTCTTCCACGGATTTGGATGATGAGCTAAGTTTTCGTATTAATGTTTTAGCAAAAAATTTGGCAAAAATTTTTCTCAATAGGAAAGTGAAGAAGATGTGCAACAAGGAGAGGAAGAGGCCACCAACTTATTCTGAGTGTGATCAAACCAGTCATATTAAACTGGAATATCCAAAACTCAAGGACAAGCAAATGAAAGTGGAAAAGAAGAAGAAGAAGAAGAAGAAGAACTTGAAGAGAAAGAAAGCTTTCCAAGATACATGGAGTTCTTCCAAAAGATTCAGATGTTTCAAGCTCAAGTGGAGGAGAAGAAGCAATGATTTGTTTTATGTCAAATGAGGCATCTTCATATCTTCAAGTGAAGAAGAAGAAAATAAGGAAATCACTTGGACAAGAGATATTTTAGAAAGTAATTATATTGAAATTATGAATGCATTGACTTCTTTAATGAGTGCTCATAAAAAATTAAAAAAGGCTTTCAAAGAAAAAGTTGAATTACTTGATTTTTTTATAAAAGAAGATGAAAAGAAAAGAATAGAAAATCAACATATATGTGAGAAAAAGGCTTCCCTTATAATTGAGAATACTTATTTAAAGCATGATATTTTACTTTTGAAAGAAAAATACGATTTTTTGAGCATGCTAGAGTAAGAAAAACTTCACATACTTCTTATGCTTCACATGTTTATTATTCTTCACATATCTTTAATTTTGAAAAACCTAAATACATAAAGATGCCTAGGCCATCAATTATTATTTTTTTTATTGTTGTAAACCTAAACATGCTATGAAAGATTGTTTTTTTAGAAGAAATATATATTAACAAAACCATAATTTTAGATGGATTGTTAAGAATGAGAACATACAAGCTCCATTTAGTGCTCAACCCAAGCTTTGTTGGGTTCCTAAGAGTAGTACTTATAAGGCTAGAATAAAATGTCTTCAAAATATTTGGAGACATTTTAGGATATGTCTAGAATATTTATAAAACTTAAATTGATGATTTAATTTAGTAGTATGTTTCTAATTTAGATGTTACACCTTATATAATCAAAACAAAGAGGAAAATAAAAATTCATATCTTGGGTATTCATCTATTAGAAAAGCAAATAGAATCTTTAATCTAGAATCTCATAAGGTAGAGAAATAGTATATGTTGTGTTTGATAAGTCTATCCAACTAGTTAGTGAGAAGTATTTAGAAGATGAAATAAAATTAGTAAAGAACTTAGATTCGAATAAGAATGAAGAAAAATTAGAAAATCTTGAAGTAGAAAAAGAAAAAAAAACAAGTTACATAGGGGATGAAAATTTGCAACCTCACATCCAAAGGATTTGATCATTAGAAGATGATTTACTAATTATTTAGATTTATGTTGATGATATTATTTTGATAGTTCAGAATAAAAAGAATTGCAAAGAATTTAGAAATCTTATGACTAAATAATTTGAAATGAGCATGATTGTTGAGCTAAATTTAATTTTCTTAGGATTTTAAATAAGACAACAACTTTAAGATATGGTTTAGAAGTCACACATATACCTATTAGAATTAATAACACTAGTAAGTTGGCATTAGCCAAGAATTAAGTTAACCAATCTAGGACCAAGCACATAGATGTTAGATATCACTTTACTAGAGACCAAGTGGCCAAAATATTAGTAGAATTAGAGTATGTTCCTATTAAGCTTGAATTGGTTGACATTTTTACCAAACCCTTACCATCAGAGCAATTTCAAACATTAAGGGAATAATTAGGAATTTTAAATATTGCTTAGGGTTCACTCCCTTTTGATGGTTTCAAAGGGGGAGAATAGTTAGGAGTTAGGGAGAGCATCAAGATAGGGGGAGCATGTCAATTCTTAATTTCCTCCTTAAAAATTTATTTCTATTTTCTTTGTTCTTCCTCCTTTCTTGCCATCATCAAAAGGGGAGATTGTTACACCCTTGTGTTTGATGACTCAAGCATAAATGTTTATATCTCATAAGGGCTTGCTTTAAGTGAAATTGTTAATTTTCAATTAACTCAAGCTATGAACTTTAAAAAATATCTAAAATAGTGGTCTTCAAGACTCTTGGGGTGATGGCAAGCTTCAAGGAAATTGAAGGCATGCACCAAAATCTTTATACTTTAATATCGCTTTATTTTTCTTGAATTTGATTTGTCCAAATTTTGAGATGATGTGGCACACTAGTAGCATTAATATTTGAAAATGTTATAAGTTTAATAATTTTTGAATTTTTATTTTTGGGCCAAGCATTATCAATGAAAGGTATAGACATCAGTATTTGATTTTTTTTTAAAATTTTTTAGGAATAATGTTTCATGAATTTCTTTTCATAGTCATTTAGGACACATGCAATACTATCATAATATGAAATTATTTTGATATACTGATACTCAAAATTTTGGCAAAAAAATTCTCACAAAACACTATAAAACCACTTTAGTTTCGAGAGTTTTCACTGTAGCGTTGGGCAGATCGACCTGACCCAATGGCTGGTCCATCCAGCCTTTAAGTATTTAAAAAAGAAAATAAAGTACAAATTATTTCATAGACCTGGATGGGGCGAGCGAAGCCCAAAGGCCGTAGGAAGAGTTGTCGAACGGAACAAGTGAGAAATCAGCCTTCAGCTGTTGAATCGAACAAGTACGAACTTACCCTGTGGAGAAAACTAACTAGAGCAAGTGCAAAATCAAGCCAACCAGGACCAAGTGATGAAATATTGGTCTAAGAAAGGTGGAGTCAACCCCAAATTGCTCAAGAGACAAAGGAAACAAAAGTGTTATAGAGAGCCATGGCAAAGACATTTGGACGATGTGGGACTAAACTTCCATGCGATTGTCAAAGAAGGCAGAAGACCAGGTGCGATTAGATGGCTTAGATTAATCAAGGTAAATTACTGCATGATAACAGAGTAAAACACCAAGCAGGAGATTCGAAACCGAGGCAGATCAGTAAGAGGATACAGAACCACTGCAGTAAGTTTGTACTTTAGTTGATTTCTGGACAAATTGTTTTAATACATGTAGGACAACCAATGTGCCATCCAATGGCCTAGATCAAGGCCACCTAGATCAAATGGCCAAGATTGATCTCAAATGGTAAAGTCGAGATTGAATCAGAAATGTCCATTTCAGGCTCCAAATCGAATAGTGACTGCTTTATGTCAATTACCCAAACTGCTAGTTCATTTTAGAATCGTTAGGAGTGGATTTAAAGCTCAAATTAAGCTCTATAAATAGGGAATGATGAAGAACTCCTAGAGGTTACTATTGCTAAGATTTCAAAGCTTTAAAATCACAATATCGAGCAATTCTAAGTGCATACGGTGCTTCCAAAGTCACAAACTGAAAGCAACAAGAAGGAACCCGAAATTTGAGTTTTTTGCTTCAACTATTATTCAATCTCTATTCCTCCCTCTATTCAGTATTGTGTGTGCCTCAAACTTCTTTAAAAATTCTCTTAAGTATTGCAAATTTTTTGAATTTCTTTCTTTGGTATAAGGGCATCTCGACAATTTTGCAAAAGCCTACGGTTTAAGTTGAGCCCGAAAAAACTCAAGTAGGTTCCGGATTAGCCCTAGGTAAAATCCCAAGTAGGTTTGAGGTGAACCGTACGAAAAACCTCGCTTGTAATTTGGTGATTTTAGTATTCTTTTCCCAACATCGGTTTGGGATGGATGTAGGCTCAATTTTGAGTTGTACCACCTGAAAAATCATTTGTGTACTATTCTTTCTTATTCTTGCTTAAAAGATTTAAGTTTAATTGAAACCGAAAATCGAATGAAAATTTTATTTACCACAATTCACCCCCCCTCTTGTGGGATTGTCTTAAGCACAAAGAACTTCAATTGGTATCAGAGAGAGGAATCCCAAATTACATGAGTAACATCACATGGGAGATCCACTTGAAGGCTTTCTCACATTCTTAGTGGTTTTGTGATTTTTTGTTTTATGGCTTCTTCTTTGGTTGGCATTGGTGCAATTTTATGTGAGAGTTTTTGTTCAATTCGACCTCCCTTGTTTAAAGGAGAATTACACTTATATTAGAAAAACCGTTCTATAATTTTTATTCAATCTATCGATTTAGAATTAGGGGAAGTTATGACTAAGGCTTGTGAATTTCTTAGAAATTCTTTTACTGATGAAGTCAAGGCCTTTAGCGAGCTTAATGTTGAGCATAAAACATTGGCTCAATTGAATGTTAGGGCCTTGAACTATCTTCATTATGGAATTTCTCTTAGTGAATTCACACAAATTATAAATTTTCATACAACATTTGAGGTGTGGAAAAAACTCGAAGTAACTTATGAGGGCACCTCACAAGTGAAAGAGACGAATATCAACATCCTCACTAATGACTATTAGCTTTTTAGAATGAATCCTGGTGAGAGTATTAAAAGTATGTTTTTAAGGTTTAATGACGTAAAAAATGACTATAAATCTTGGAAGGGCATTCTCAAATGGTGACCTTGTAAGGAAAATTTTGAGAATTTTTCCAAAGGAATATGATCTCCTTGCAACGGCTATTGAAGCGGCTAAAGATGTCAACAAACTTTCATTGGATGAACTCCTTGAGGATCCTCTCACTATCGAAATAGAGATGACTAGGAGACTTAAGAAAGAGGCTTCTATAAGCAAGTTAAAGCATGAAAGGAAGAAGGAAGAACCCATTGCCTTCAAAGCCACCAAATGTGATTTGGATTCTACTTCTACCTCTTCCACGGATTTGGAGGATGAGGTAAGTTTTCATGTTGATGGTTTAGCACAAAATTTGGCAAAAAGAAATGGCAAATAATACTTTTTAATTTAAGCCAATTACCTTTAATAAGATTAGTGTTAAATAAGTTATTACTCAAAGTTTTATGTACTTTTGAGATGTAACTAATGAAAGAAAAATGGAGGAAGAGAAGGAGAAAAAGAGAAAATAAAGAGAAGAGCGAAGAAGAAAGTCTTAATTCAAGAGAACAACAAGAAAGAGAATAAAAAATTATGTTGGTCATAAGGAGAGTTGTAAGGAAGACAAAAAGGAGAGTTACTGTTACTATAGGAATCAAGAAAGGGAAGAACATACTGGAAACCTATTATAATGAGTGAAAATAAAAATAGCTAAAGTTGTCTTATAGCAAAATATAATTGAATTTAGGCCTTATGATTTTGTTTGAAGGTGAGTCTACTATATGATTAGACTCAATATACAATATGATTATCAATAATTTGTTTAAGGAGTTAATAAAGATATCATACAATTAAGAGAATATATAATACAATTAGAGTTAAGTTGGTTTAAGAAGAAAGGTTATTATGTGGTCCAACAATCTCATCATATCATTGTTGGAGCGATCATACTGTACCATGAGCTTCTTATACAATATGATTAGGTAAAGGTCAAAGGGTAAGATGGGATTCTGATAACCATATATAGGGAGTTGAAGGAATCACACTGTTTGATGGAGAGGCCATATAATACAATAAGTGAAGAATTAATAACAATGATTTAGTGAGATGCAAATTGTACAACACGATGGGGGAACATATAGTTGATGTTTTTGTAGTAGAAGAGAAAGTAGAGAGAATACTTTGGACTATATAATCTTAAGGAATTTTAGATATTTTCATTATTAAAGATTATATAGTAACTCATGTGCATGCATCTATGACTTTGTAGAAAAACTAAAAGAAAAGGAAAGTGGATTAAGAATCTTCACCGTTAATTTAGGTAGAAAAGTTTGATAATGATAATATAAATATAATATTAAATTAATAGATAATTTATTCTTAAATTAAGATATCTTATAAGACATTTTATATTTTGTATTTTGATATATGACATAGTTATCTTGATAAGAAGTATTTGTATTACATTGGCTCATAGTTTTTAAATTTCTGTTGAACTTTTTTATGTTTATTTTATGATAAGGTACATACATTTAATCATACAAATAGCATGAGAACTTGTTTATATTAGAAATATAATATTTAGATTTTTTTTAAGTCATGGCATGATATTTAAAATAAGTTAGATTAACAAAAATTAAATAAAAAATAATATTGAGTTTTCTTGAAACATTATCCTCATGTTATATGAATATATAGTTCCATTGGAATGTGTAGGGTGTTCAAGATACCTATTGGTTATTGGCTCATCACATTATTTAGGGTCATTAATACTTTCTGTTTGGTGGCTTAGGTATTTTATGACCTTGTACCTAAATAGATAATTTGGATAATGTTATAAGCATTTTGTTTAGGAAAATAAAACTATTATTTTATAGTAAAGATTATGGAAGAGATTGTTATAATCCTTTATCCAAACTAGATAAGGTTGTCTTGACAATCAAGTATGTTATCCTTGTAAGTGTCAAATATATGACCCTTACAACCAACTTCTTGAGGATGCTGGATGCTTTAGATTACTTCATTAAACAGCTTAGTTAACTAGTCTAATAATTGAACCCAATTATTAATCTCAATGTTATCAATTGTTTAATTATCAATCATCTTTGCCTCTTTGCAACACATGTAAAATAATTTAATCATGTTGCTTGATTTGCATAAGATTGGATCATAGTTGTGGTGACCAAGCTTGCCTTTCTTGGGATCGGGTGTCACATCCTCTATTTTTTTATTTTTTTTCTTAATACTTTAATTTTGAAATGTACTTTTTATAAATAAAATTAAATAAATAGATTATGTTTCAAAACATTTTGTATGCTCAAATATTCAAAACAAATGAAAAAATATGCCTAACCTTTGAAATCAATTTTATGTGAAGCCAAATATATGAAACAACATAATGATCATATTACAAAAGGTAATTAACATGTCCAATAAAACCAAGTAGATGTCTAACTTATTGCAAAACATTTGAGGCATAACGAATACGAATGGATGAGAAAATTGTTTATTTAAGAAAATTTTCATTTTTAAAAATTAGTAAAAAAACTTTTTGACCTCAAAATTTTTTTTATTGATGAAATAAAATTTCTCAATAATAAATGAAATACACACAAGATTTTTTAGGTGCTTCAACCAAAACCAGTGCCCACTTCCACCATCGATCCCCGATCGGGCTTCCACTAACTATTTTCTTTTTGCTAAAGTTAATAGAGATAAAGCGAATACACATCTGTGTTTTAATGAAACCAAATTAAGAGAAATTCAGGTTACTCAAAAAAATTTAATACTTTACTATTTTTAGTTTACAAAAATCCCTACATCTTTAATTCTTTAAATAAATTAATATTTTAAAATTTAATAAATATGTAATAAATCTAAAATAAGATAAACTAAAAATATAATACAAAAAAATCACATAAAATCAGTTAAAAATTATTAAAAATGAAAATATGTTGAACAATTAAAAAATAAATATTTAAATAGACAAAACTTATCGGGACGAGTGTAACCAAGTTTGTTCTCTCTCAATCTTTCCCTATTTTGAATTACTTCAAAAATGCTAATTTAAAAAACTATAAAAAATAATAAATTAATATTTCAACATTTAATAAATCTAAAATATGATAAATTAAAAAAATATAATAAAACCAAATCAAATGAAATCGAGTGTAACATCATGGTTCATCAAATAAGGTATGGTATCCTTGATTATCAAGTCCTGTGTAAATCAAAAAATATTTTGACATGCGAAAATTTTAGAAAAAATATTTAAAAATATGAAAGCAAAATATTTAATTAAAGAGAGCTCAATGAGATGAGACTAACAAGGTTTTTTTAATCTTAATCAAGCCTTATTTAGCATTACTACAAATTATCAATGTAAATAATCATAAATAATAATATTTTATTATTTAAATATCCAATGAAGTTATATTAAAGCAAAGATGATATAAATAAAAGCTATGTAACAAAACGAAATCTAAATGATATATATGCCACGTGATAAGAAATTTCGAGTTGCATAACAATATAGCCAAGTCAATGTGAAACATTTGTAGAAATGTGATTAATTTTACGAGAAAGTTGCGTTCAATTATACAAATCCAAATATCTTAAAAAGCAAACAAAAATAAGAAAATAAAATATTTTAAAGTTCAAAAATGTATATTTAATAAAATAGATCTTGTGTAGACGAGTTCAATAATAATTATTTTATCTTGGTCAGACTTAGCTTGGAATTACTGTAAATTGTAAAGACAAATAAGAGTAAATGTATTAATGCTAAAAATTTTATAAATAGAAATAATAAAATATAACCAAATCAAAGTGATATTATGTTTACTTGAGTGGATAATTTGAGTTTCATAGAAATATAACCAAATAAAAGTGAAACATTTCAAGAAATCCAAATATGATACAAATCCAAATATCATAAAAAGCATACAAAAATCTTAGAAAATTAAATATTTTAAAATTCAAAAATGTATATTTAATAAAATAGATATCTTGTAGACAAGTTCAATAATATTTGTTTTATCTTGGTCAGACTTAGCTTCGAATTATTATAAATTGTAATGAAAAATAAGAGTAAATATGTATTAACATTAAAAAGTTTATAAATAGCAACAATAAAATATGACCAAATCAAAGTGATGTTAAGTTTACATGAGTGTATAATTTGATTTTCATAAAAATATAACTAAATAAAAGTAAAACATTTCAAGAAATGAGATAAATTATATGAGAAAAGTTGTATTCCAAAATACTAATGCATTAAATTAAAAAAATATAATATAACAAAATCTAAGTGATATTAAAATTACATGTGTAGAGAATTTGAGTTTCACCATAATATAATAAAATAACTTTTTATGAAATGAGATAAATTATTTCAAAAAATTTGCATTCAAAAATACTATGGAGGATGTGTGCAACAACCTTGTAAGAATCAAAATATCTTATAAGAGTGCAAAAACCAGGGATAATAAAATATTTACATTTATACAACTTATTAAACTAGAAAGGTGATGATGTTTGATATGTCTCAATTAGAACTGGTTTGGATTTATTATAAAATATCAATTTAAATAAGTGTAAATAATACTAAATTATTATTTTAATATTTGATAAATATATAATAAAACTAAAAAAAGGTAAACTGAAAGAATTTATAATATCTAAATAAAAACTATGTAAATGTCACACCATAGAAGAGTTAGAGTTTCATAATAATATATCCAAACAAAATAAAAATCCTTGATCAAATGAGCTAAATTATTTAAATAAACTTGTATGGTAAAGTTACCCTCCAAGGTATTAAGGAGATCAAGTATAACATCCTCAATGATGGAATCAAGTATGAATAAAAATATCTTATAAAGTAAGAAAACAATATAATAAAAAATATATAAAAATATTAAAATAAATATTTAAAAGATAGAGCATATCAAGACAAATAAAACAAACTTTTTTTCATCTCGTTCAAAACACATTTTATAGAAAATATGAATTACAAAAACAAATAAGCATAAATAATAATAAAGTATCATCTTAAAAATAAGTAAACATATATTATAATTGAAATGAGTTAAATTAAAATAATGTATTACAACTAATAAAAGTGATTAAAAGGTCACATTGGAGGAGATGTAAAGTTAATAAGTCATATAACCTAATCAAATAAAAAAAATTTTGGAAAAGTGATAAATATTATAAAAAAATTGTGATCCAAGATTCAAAGAAGATATAATATAGTATCATTGACTATCACATGAGGTTTGGATTGAAATGACTTGCAAAGCATATAAACACTTTTGAAAATAATTTTTTTAAATTATAAGAAATGAAATTTTAATTTAGTGGAACTCTATAAGATGACAATAATGGTATTTGTTTCACTCCATTGAAACTTGTTTATAATATTTTGAAATTACCAAAGTAATTAAATAAAATTAATAATTAATTGTTATTTTAATATTATGTAAATATATATTAAAGCTAAAGTCAGATAAATTAAAATAATGTAATACAACAAGACTATAGAGTTTAAGGTTACAAGAGAGAAGATTTAGAGCTTCATAGAAATATAAGAAAATCAAAGCAAACAATTTAAAGAATTGAAATAAATTGTATAGGAATATTTAATTTCAAGTTGATTTGGTGGTTCGTGTAACATTGTCAACCGTTAAATTAGGTAGAAAATAAAATACCTCATAAAGAGTGCCAAAATGATTGAAAATAAAATATTTAAAAATAATAAAAAAGAATTTTTAATTAGGTGGTGCCCATGAAGTCGAGTTTAATGACTTTTGTTTCATCTTAATCAGACCACATATTTTATTATTAAGAAATATCAAAATAAAAGAATATAAGTAATCATAAGCTATTATTTTATTATTAAGTAAATAATTATTAAACTTATAATGATACAAATTAAAGCAATATAATATAAGAAAATCAAGAACATATGAATGTAGCACGAGAGATAAAGTTCACCAGAATGTTGCATTCCAATTTACTCAAGTGAATGAGTGTAACTTTCATGATTATCAAATTATGTAAGAATTATAATATTTTTATTTGGAATACCAAAATATCAAGTAAAAACTTTTTTGCATTACAAAAATAAATAACATTTTTAATATTATATGCATATATATATAATAAAACCAAATCGATGTGAAGGCCCTACTAGGGATATTTAGAGTATCGTTATAATACATGAAAATCTAAGTGAAAACTTGAAACAATGATATAAATTGTATGACAAAGTTAGTCTCCAAGATAGTTAGGATGTCAAGTGTAACATACTCAATAGTCAAATCATATATGAATCAAAACATTTGGTAAAGTTCCCAAAAATTCTTAAAAAAATTTAAAAATATCAAAATGAATAATTCACTTGGTAGAGCTCATGAAGACGAATCCAAAGATGTGTGTTGTTTCTTGATCATGCCTAGTTTTGAAAACTTTATATTAACAAAGTAAAAAAAGATAAATCATAATAAATTATAATTTTAATGTAAAGGAAATATATATTAAAGGAGAAATGTGATATATTGAAGAAATGTAATGTAAGCAAATCAATGTGATGTAAATGTCATATGACATGTGATTTAGAGTTACATTATAATATTAAAAAATCAAAATGAAACATTTGGTGAAATGATATAAACTACATGTGAAAGTTATATTCCATGATACAATGGAGATTGGGTTTAATATTCTTGATCAACAAGTTAGATATGAACAAAGGAATCAACAAAAACTTAGTAAACATCCTTATTCAGTGCAATTATAAAAAACATTAAGTAATAACTTGGGGTCTCCTAGGTCAAGGATCACAAAGGAGGACAAGAAAAATCAAAAGAATAAACTAAAATTCTATTTCTCTTTAGAAAAGTGTTTATTCTTCAAGTAGGCTAATTTATTGCCTTCAATTAAACCCTAAGTGCACTTCTTATTTGAGTTTGTGCATCTACAAAGAATGACCAAATATTATCTTTCTTCTTTTATTTCCTTGGAGGTTGTGTTGCATGTGGCAACACAAGACATTGTCGAAAGGATAGTTAAACTTTACACTTACCTCCTTAGGTGCCAACATTGCCAAAAGCGTTGTCTTGAGGGTAATGGTGGTTTCTGATTAATACGTAAGACTTGGGTACGAGATCGATGAATCATATGCATTATCTCCTTAGGAGATCGCATTGCAAGCGATGACAATTAACTCTTGATTGTCCAATCTGAAGTAGTTGGATCTTAAGTGTCTAGCATTAAGTAAAAGTATATCAAGAGTTTAAATTTTACCATAAGGTTCTCAAAGTTTACATCTCTATTATTTATCTTATAGCTATACTCTAGATTGATGACAAAAATTTGTGATGCACATTTATGCATTTTAAAATTTAATAAATTTTATCCATAAAGATGTGTTTATTGATATGTTATTATTTAATAATAATATAATAAAAAATATAATTGTTATCAAAATTTAGTAATAATACCCCAATCTTTTAATTAAATACATTATTAAATTTAGTTTTATTAAAATATTTTAAAAATTTTAATCCCGTACTAATGCGTAGAGCAATCCTATTGTTGCCAGTCAAATTCAAAACAATACTCCCTTCTTTTGTTTAATAAATTATTAATATCTAGTAATTACCTTTTGTATTTAAAAATTTGCCATCTCGAAACCTCATAAGCTCCTTAGCTTGGTTCTTCTGAGCATCCCTTCGACTAGGGTTTTGTTAATTGATCTGTAGAACTGGCAACGATGGCGAACCTCCTCCTACTGGATTCCTTCTCTGCATCTGGAAAGGTAGCTGATAGGCTGAGCCTTCCTCTGCTTCAATCCAGGATGAAGCTTGACACAGAAGGATACGAGGCAGAGCTTCTCCTTATCTACGAATGCTTTGAATCATCATCCCTACATCTCTTCCTTCAGCAATCCGCGATCAGTTCGTCGTCAGACCTGGTGGTCTCAAAGGATCTCAGTGACCTCACGATGTTCATGGCACACATGACCCCATACCATCCCTAACGCCTCGCTAAATTTCCTCATTATTCTCTCATCTCCTTTAATCCAAAGTTCGAACCCTCCCGGCTTCCCTTCGTTCCAATCTAGCACAAGCCATCATCCTCCTTGTCAATAAGAAGGTTCGTTATTTTATTCTATTTTATTTTTTGACGAATCTATTAAAGTGTACGATTCACTTCAATTTGGAGGGCCACCATTATTCAACATATTTCTGTTCAGCATTTTAATGGATGGAAATATCTTTTCTTTGTATTGGTTAAAGTTCTATTTTGAACTGGGCATTGGAGAAAATGGGAAACTTCCACGTCATTGAGCTTTAAGAGAAGATTATAATTGTTGATAAGTTGTTAGACTTGATTAGGCCTTTCTAATTGTTGATAATGGTAAAAGTTTGATTTCCCTCTACAAAGAACAAAACAAGCATTTTTTCCCATGATTTCTAAAATATAGAATCTTAACTATTTCTTGTGAGGTTTATATTTCTTTTGCTAGATTCTTATATTAAAAAGGTTTAGGCTGCCAACACTAAATTCATATTTCGTTATTATAATTACAAGAATAGTCCTTTAACACATCAAGTGAGGTCAGACACATTCATTCTTAGATGCTATTGTTTCTGTTCATTAATTGCTTTTCTTCTGGATCCAAAGTTGCCAAAGCCATTTCTAATAGTCAATAGTCATTTTTTTTCTATATTTTTTACTTTTTTATAAGAAAGATTTTAGTAATCTACTTCTCTTATAGAATCACAAAGTGAACTTCTTAATATAACCAGACCATCTAGATTGATTTTCTTTAGAATTGTCTTCAATTGGTAGAATGCCAACTTTCTCCTTTATAGTAAGTTACTCTTCAAACTTAAAAGCTTTATCTCTATAGCAATTATTCTATTTGTGTGTTTGTACTCACGCATTGACATTTGATACCATGTAATCTTATAAATTTTCCTTTATTCTTGAGCTTGATATTTTGATTACACAACACCCAGAAGAATGTTTTGTTTTCATCTTATTTGTTCAATGCTTTTATCATATTAGTGACATTTTTTGTTAATTTCTCTATCATTTTGAAGTAAAGGTTCAAAATAAGTAAATTTTGTATTGTTTCTTCTATTTATGATAACTATTATAATCAATATGCTTTGGGAATTACTTGTCTAAATATTAATTCCATATATTTATTATAAGAACTAAAAATGCAACACCATTTAAACTTCAAAGTCATTATTCATAGACTCCATTTTGTTTTATCTATTTCCTTTGTCTTAGTTTTTCTTTATCTCTTTGCTTAGTATTATCAACTGGTATTAAATTGTTAACAAAATGTATATTAATGGTTTATCTTGAATTTTATAATTACATCAATAATTAGTGTAAAATTGAAGCTGTCTTTCATTGCTTATGTTGTCTGAAAGTTTGATGAAAGAAGAAGCGCAAAAGTACTTATGAAGCATTATCTTTTTATGTGCAAAAATTGAAGTTGTGAGAAAATTTCAAAATGTTTTTTATGCTTTTGGTGCATAGGTAGAAAACATTTTTGAAATTAAGTTTACGAACACATCCAAGGACTTAAAACATAGCCATAATGAAATTCGATTGTAATTAAGAAATCTTTAATATGTTCTCCTTAGGTGTGCGAAATTATTTTTATATATGAAATTTTAATTTCTTTTTGTTCTTTTCTAATACCTTATCAATATAAAGCCTCCTTATACACTCATTATTGCTTTGTTATACATGTTTTTCATAATTTCAATATGTCCAATGCTACCTTCTTTTTTTTTCCTTTTCTCATGCCTTCTTGAGCATGTGAGGGAAGTATTATATTAAATAATTAATTTGGGTTCATGATGAATTATGTCCTACTACATGATCACTACGGTTCATAACATCAAACATAGAAATCGAAAAGAAAAGCTTCACACACTGAAGAGAGTCTGTTGGAAGGTCTGCCATTAGATGGGTCATGGAGAATGTGTATTGATAGTCGAGCGATCCACAAGATCACAGTGAAGTATCAATTCCCGATACCTCAACTCGATGACATGCTCGACCAGATGTCGGGGATTCTCTTGTAGAATTAAGAAAATGTTTTTTGTTCCTTGAAGTAACAATAAGAAATTGTTACAATCATTTTATGTGCTTCATTAAGCTCTTTAATCTCATAATAAACATTCATTATATTAAATTTCATAGGCTTATCCAAAATTGTAAAAACCCATTTCTTTTTCAATTCTTACTTGACTATTGAAGTTTGAATCCTAAAATTGGTAATACCTTGGTTTTCTAACAAAGTGCCTAGTTTGTTGAACAATAGTAACATTTATCTTCTTATGAATCATGATGTTAATTAACTTTGTCAAATTTATGATTTAATTCTAGCTGCTTGAAATTATTTCTTTATACGTATCCATGCATGATGTTGTAGGAATCCTTACTTTTTTTCAATTAACTCATTGTTGATATAACCATCTTTGTTAATCTGTTAGTATATTTAGACAATAAAACACATTGCTTTTTAGAAGTCCTAAGCATTAGATTTAACACAATTTTGGACATACATTGCCATGGGTTGGCTACCTTGAGGACAATGGAGAGGGACAAGTCATAGCAATAGATGGTTAGGAGGTGTCCGAGATAGATGGAAAGATACACCATAGAGTTGCATAGAGGTCAACTAAAAGAATTGGGAAGGAGAGATGGATAAGTGGGGTTTTAAAGTATATAATATAAGCTAAGAGAAATGGCCTATGTAAAATATTTTAGCAAATTCAAATGCCTAGATGAAAGCTATGAAAGTTTATGGGCTTGAACAAAATGATCTTAAAACAACCAAAATAGAATTTCTTTCATAATACTATTTAGTATTGCAAGAGTTATGTTGTTCTAGTGATTATATAGAAATTAAAGTTCTCTGGCATGTTATTGATTTTTCTTATTTGTTTTGAAAGTTTATGCTTTTAATTATGTTTTGCTTATTTGTATAGTCATATTGTTGAGTTGGATTGCCTCTTGAATTATTTATGGACCTTCCGATCGTTAGTGATTGAAGCCTCAAAAAATTTGCATTTTTTTATGTTGTGCATTGTATTCGACACATGAACAAAAAACATAGAAATGAAGCAAAAAATAGGAAGCTTCAAAATATTTTTTTCTCATTACTACAGGTGTGTGATGTCATATATACTCTATTTTTGCTGATTTATCTTACTTTTGTTATTATAATAACTGTTTTATGATTTCTTGTTTGAAGGGAGAGGAAGAACTAAGGGCGAGGAGGTCACTTGTTGTACTGTGTGATCTTCATCAAGGAAAAGTATGGTTTGATGATTGAACTGCTAATGCTATTTGCAGTGCATGCCTTCACAGTTCTTGAAGGTTGATATTTTCCTTATCTCTGTAATTGGTTAAGTCCCATTAGTTATCTTATTATGTCTTTTTTATTGCTTCTTTTTGCTAAACACAGGGTCATGGTAATGAGCTATCTTATTCATTATAATGAGCTATCTTACTTGAGAAGATTCTAAGTTTTGGTGTTTAGTTAAAAGCTTAAGCATAAGGTAAAAGAATTAAATAGAAGAATCCAATCTCCAAGAGTGAGTTTCATGTTTAAAGAAGGGAGTGTAAATGACAACTCAAAACTTAACAAGATGAAACAAACTTTTTAATCCCAAGTGAATGCTATGATCAAAGGGGAAATACTTAGGTACTTAGAAGTTATAAATAAGATTTTCACTTTGCAATAAGATAAGATGAAAAGGGAAAAACTCTCAACCTCGATACCATGGGTTAGCGATGAAATTTGGAAGGAAAGGAAGAGTTGTTCTTGCCATTTGTAGCCTTCACATGATGGAACAATAATGAAGGAAATAAAAAGAGAAAGTAAGATTTATACTTCTCAAAGCATGCTTACGATGGAATGGTGATGAAGATCGATGTAATAAAAAGTTCACATAGATGTGTAACTCAATCAAAATTTGATTCAAATGATGTAAACCAAAGCAAGTTGAAATGGTTATTTCAAGTAATGAAAAGGCACATGCATTTTTATTACTTTAGCAATACTCAAAACCATTTAATATATAGAAAAGATTAGGTCTGATTGTGCTAATAACTTTTGTTGAGCCTATTCTCATGGGTTATTAACATATGAAATATAACTATCTAAATAGACATCAAAAGAACTTTTCAACTAGCTCTATAATATCTAAATATGGATCTCCCCTTAAACATTTCATGTTTCGAGCTATTGTGACCCACTGGAGGATTTGTTGAAGTAGGTTTTGGCTTAATATCAGTGCAAGACTAGGCTTTTGGATGATATATAGTCTAACTAAAAAATTCAAGGCCTAGGTACACTCATATAGATTTGACTTATATTTTCTTGATAGAATTTCATATCTCAAATTATGATCCATTGTCAATAAGGTTAGATTAAGAAACTTAACAATAAATTGATTTGCCATGAGGTTTTCATGTCTTAAGAGAATATCAATAATTGAATGATCACCACTAACATTGACTTGTAAGGATGAAATGTATTCAACTACAAACTAGATGTAATTAACTTAAATAGTTGATTTGTCAATGTCAAGTGAGAATAGTTATGTTGATTTTCTACTGAAAAAAATAAAAACCCAAGTAATTTGGAATTTGATAGAGGACATCAAATAACTTTTGATTGTTGAATTAGCTCAAGAAATGACTTCTTTTAAGAATAAAATTTTTTTAGTTAGCCCTCAAATAAGTTTGTACATTTAAAGTACAATTTTATTAGTTCTAAAGATATCTAAATATTATAATTAAATAAAGAGAGTTGACTTCGTTTAAGTTAACAAAATCTTGAGAATGTAAAATCATGATGCTAAGTATGAAATTTTATTGATAACTTTAGTGAAAGTCAAATAATACCTTTGATAGTTAACACAAGAAGAAAAGTGTGTAACTTTTAGCATATATAGAGCCTTTTTAAGTGATCCTTACTCTTTGATTGTTGGAGCTCAACATCTTCCTCTTTATGAAGTTGATAGACATCTGGTCCTAGAATGTCCTTGTTCAAGTACAAGCTTATCGAGGCTTTATTAGTGTCGAGAGCTCTTATATTGTCTAAGTCTTATATTGTCTAAGAACCAAATCTTTGACCTTGAAGGGTCAATTCTTAATATGTAATATTTTTTCATACTTTACTTTATATTTAGTTTCTTTACATGGTCTCTGAGACACTTTTCCTTTATTAGGTCCAACTTTTGATGTGCTAGTTTCAAGTTCAAGCTTTTGAACTTGTCAAGTGATTGACCTCGATAGTGATTATAGCTTTGAATCCTTAGAAAAACTTGACGTGTTGCAGAATGTGTAGTTCAATACGCTCACAATATGTTGAGGAGTTCACCTACCCACCCACCTTTTTTATCATCAAGACGAGGCTTTAGAATTTTTAAGATGTCTCTATTCATTGCTTTGGCTTGTCCATCTATATGAGGATGAGAAGTTGAGGCATACGTAAAAAAACAACCATACATTTTGCATAAATCTGGAAATTCTTTAGATTGGAACATTATTGTGTCATTTGTAACAATTGCTATAGAAATATTAAACCTATTATAAATGTTTGTCTAAAGAAAACTTTAAATCTTATTAATAGTCTTGCCAATAAGAGGCTTCACTTTGATCCATTTTTAAAGGTTGTTAACCACCATGAGAAGGAACCTCCTTCCACTTCTAGCAATTAGAAAAAAAAAATGGATATTCATACCATAGTCTAACAAGAACCAATAAATAATTATTTCTTCCATCTTTGTTAATGATTAGTATGAAAGGGAGCATGAACTTGACACACTTTGCACCTTTTGGTAAATAAAGTAATATTTTTTCATTATTGGTCAAGAAAATCCTTGATACATAATCTTCATGGCAAGTTTATAGCTAGAGGCACATCCATCACACTCTCTTGAATGGATCAACTTGATCATATCTTTTACTTCTAAAGGATGGTGTGATGGCCTTAGTTTCTTAGACATTTTTCCTCTTCTTTGTTCACTAAGGCTTAATTCTTATTATTAATTATTTATTTCTACCAAAGATAATTATATATATATATGACCAAAAATTATTTTGTTGATCAAATGATGAGTTTACAATTAAAAAGATACATAAGCACTTTTTCTTTGAAATCTCTTTTCCTCACCACTTTTCATCCATACTCTTTGGGACCAATGGTGTCCTCAATATATATATATGAAAATATTAAATTATCCTTTTTAGAAAATATTGAATAATAAGAGGCAAGTCTACCATAGACTTATTATGTCAAAAATAATAACTTCAAGCCAAAAGTCCATCTTATCTAAACATATTCTAATTAATCTTTTAATTGATATAACTTTAATGATTCATGTTAATGTAATATTCAAAGAAGCTAAGAATGTGTAAGGTACCATCAAAAGACACTTCATATAGATCAATAAAAAATATTCATATAATCATAACAATTAGTACAATAAAAAATATCATGTTATGAGAATGTAAGCAAAGCTAGTGTTTGAGACTTGATAATAACAATTAAGAATGAGAGAAAACCATCCAATTATGGGGACATCATGCTTCATATAAACTATAAGAATGTTTTCAAGTATCACATTATTATATCAGGTATATAAAAATGTCTTGTTATTAAAATGTCCCATACAATTTATTCTAGATTTTTGTGATCTTTTTAATGGGCTTATTACTTCTTGACTATCCATTTAATTGTAAACTTGATTATAATGAAAACTCTTATTTTATGATGTCTTTTAAGCTTACATGTGGAAATCAATATATACAACTAAGATACACCTAGAATGATAACTAGTATGAGGGGTTTTCCCTACTCAATTGTTACAAATAATATTAATACATGGTGCTTAACTAAATGGTTTTGCATTATCTTGTTGTCAAAAATTATTAATAGTGCCCAATCAAAAGATTTTGTCTGACCTGATTGTCATAAATATCAGTGCACTAATTAAAGAGTTTTTCTTTACTTGATCGTCACAAATATCTCATTCATCTTATTAAAATAATATCAATCAATTGGTATCATTTCATGATTTTGATGTCTATTGCACTTGATTATAATCAAAACTTTGATTTTATCTTTCAATTTTCAATACATGACACTAAGAAGTATAATAATATAACCATTCTTATTAAAGTGTTCCAAATATTTTAAATATAATTTCACTAATTTTGTCTAGCTTGTTCTCACAACTTTATCGATTAGAAAATATCTAATATCTCATATTCATTGACATATGTCCAACATCATATATGCATCATCAGATATCATTATCATGTGCTCATGACATTTTATGTATATTATTTTATGTTATATTCAAATCTGTTGTTCATCATGTACTTAGTTCCAGCACAACTCTTTATACTTATTTAGAGTTTGTCATTATTGGCATTTAATTTACTGAAATGATATCATCTAATGGCATCATGATTCTTCAACATAAGCTATGTTCCATAAAAGTTGTGCATGAAACAAAATTATGGAACTAAGTATCACAAATATGATTAAATATGAGTAAAAAGTATTTTATTAAACATAATAGTAAATTTTATTAGTCATTTATCTCAAGAGACACAATTTTTATTGATCAACTTGGTGTCAAATTCAGCATTGGTCAGTTTGGGTTGGTTGGTCATTTGGGTTAACTTGAGTAGTTGGTTAATTTTATATGCTAATGTAGGCTTTGGGTCACAAGTGACACCTATATTCTAGAATATTTAGTAGTTAGCTAAGACTTGATTTTTGGATAATTTATTCATATCAATATTATAAGAACCAACTTAGTTGAATTCACCCAAATTATTAATAATATTGTCATGATGTTTTTCTTCCAAATACTTTCTTTCCTCCCTTATCATCATCTCCCTCATCTTCATTTGTCATGAAAAAATAAGTTTTGGATTTACTTAAACTTTTTAATGATATGCTCTTCTCATTAGCATTAGCTTTGTGGAAGCTCCTTAGCTCCTGAGTGTCCTCTCATGGGCACTCTCCCTTTCTCAAATTTCTTTGTCTCTATCTCTCTCTAGTCTTTTTTATTGAAAATAATCACAACTTTGTTCTCTCTCCTCAAGATTATCCTCTATCTATTTATAAGAGAGTTTATGCTAGAAATGGGTTAGCCAAGCTTGTCCTTATTATTATTATTATTATCATTATTATTATTACTATTATTTCTCCTTGGTGGTAACACTACAAAAAGCTGTAAGGCATCTTAATGATGGGTAATTAGCTCATCATTTTAGATCAGATCACGTGTAATGGATGGGCTCTTAAAAAGTCAACCAAGAGGGAGTGTGACATGCTAAATTTATGATTAAAGATGTCTGGAAAATTTTAAAAGATTGCATTATTTTCTTCACTTCGTCAAATGCTCAATATTTTATGCTCTCAAATGATTTCATCTAAGAATTATGGTTTCAAAATAATATAATGATTTTTATAATATGTCAAACTTATTTAAGGTTGTCTTAGTTAGTAAGATTTTTTAAAACATAACTATTAGCTTGATATAAAATTTTAAATGTCATTGATGAACACATTTGTGTATGTCTTGAGATAAGATTTTTAATAATATTGTTAATCAACCAAAGAATATTATTGAACGTATCACTTGACCTTTTTTACATCTAACTTTATAAGGGTTCAAAATCCCAAACTTTAGATAAGTGTCATTCGGATTTATCAGTAAGAAGGCCTTTTAAGTCAAAGAACTAGGCAATTTAGTAACACAATACTCAACATCTTAAGATGAGAAAAGTCTTCACTAGAAACTCTATTATTGGCTAGTAGATCCACTTTTTGATTTTGTTCTTAATGAATAAAAAATAGATCTATAGTATCATACTTTTGGAGAGGTGGCCAAGCTAGTATTCATAGGATTTTAGTGTAAATCTTTACTTTTTAATAAGACACTACTTATTAGTTAGTTGGAAACTACTAAAGATTTTTAAGTGCTTCATTTGTAGCCCTCAAGCAAACTAGTGACTTGCAATCAAGGCTTCATGCTTAGCCTGTTTGTTGGTGATAATGAAAACAATTATGATAACAGCTTTAAGCTTTACTTACTAAGAGCTAAGAAGGATTGAACTAATGCTACAAGACGCACACATGAAAGCTTCATCAAAAAAGGTTGTTAAAAGTTTACAAGGGTCTTAGGTTTTGAATCAAAAGAGTTTCTCTCCATTAAAAAAACTTTAAGAACTTGAGATTTCATAAATGAATAGGAAATGAAGTTAAGTTCAAACTCATTATGCTTAATTACCCACTTTTGCAACCTATTTATACCGTCTATTGGTTGAAGGATGTGCCTCATAGGTTTATTGTTTGTCACATCTATGATGCGAATATTGGTATAACTTATAGGTTGACATAAGTAAAGTTAGGGTTAGATGCTCTATAAGAGAGTATCTTAGCTCTACATCTTTCTGAGTAAGAGTAACATAATAGATTAGTTGTTGAAATCCATTATTCTCTTGAATTAAAGTAGTGTTAATTATAAAACTTGAAGCAATTAGATATATACATAAAGACTCCCTAAGGACTAGATTGCTCAAGATTGGAGGCAGAGATAAGTAACAATTAAGCTCTAGAAAAGCCTTTTGACAATCTTCGATTTACTATTGTCTAAACGTATTGTAGAGTAGCTTGATGAATTGTTGAAGTTTCTCTCCATGCTTGAAAATAAAAAGGGTGAACCTGATAATTTTTTAGCTAGATATTGACATCTCGATGAGCTTTTTAGGAAGGCATGTTTATCAAATTCTTTACCATGTCTAGATTTACTTACATTCCTTTTTTTGAGACCATGAAGTTAAGAAACTTTCTCAATAAAGTGCTAAAATTACTTTCAAAATATTTAGTCCCATGGTACACTTTTTACATGTCTTTAAAAATCTAATTTTTATTAAACATCGTTTACATAATGTTCTAAATTTTTGCATCTCTAACTTCAGAATCATCATTTAACAAATAGCTCTAGCATTATTTAAATCAATTAACATTCCTCAAAATGTCACAAAGTAGTTATGTCTCATGTCATTTCTCTCTCTATCTTTCGATTTTGAAAACACATTTTTTTAAATAAAAAACCATTAGCATGATCATTTTTAAAAATCACAATAAAACTAATATACATTTTAATATTTTGAAAATTATAACAAAATCAATATAAAAAATTTAACATTCTTTCAAAAGGTAAGTTCTTAAATCACTACAAAAATACAAAAACTAACAACTTAATAAAAACATAACAAACTACTAAATAAGATAGAGCATGATCTATCGTTCCCTTTCATTGTAACATCCGTAAAGTGAGGGCAATTATTTGAATAATATTTTGATATTTTAAATTATCATGTGCTTAAATTAATAAAAAAAATTATAATCATAGGTTTGATTTGTGACCTTAAGAAGAGAAGATTTATAAAATCCAAAATATAAAGAAAAATGAATTATTGTTATTTTGAATTATTTAGATCTTTAAAGAATTTTTTAAAACTTTAAAGTTTAATTTCATATTATTCAAAAGTTGTATACCACTAAAGGAGAAAGCCCTAAAAAGAAAGAGACAAACTAAAAAATAAAACGAATAAATTATTTGAATATAATGATAATATGTTGACAAAAAAATCTTTTGAGTATTAAAATAGAAGATCAAAGATTTATAAGGATTAACTTATGAGCATGAAAAAGTTTTTAAAATAATTAAAAATACTACATAAACTTAGAAAATTATGAAATTTTACAAGGCATAGAGAGTTGACAAGTATAAGCATAGTAAAAATTTTGTGTCTAAAAAAGTAGGCGTGATAGTCATTGAACCAAAAGTTAATGAGGATTTAAAAATATTTTAGGTTAGGTTAAATTATTAAAAATATTAAATATCATTAAAATATATGAAATTTGGCAAACAGGTGGAGTTAGTTAAGAAGAATCATACAAAATTAACCACTAAACTTTTGAAGTTCAAATTATTAAAAAAAGCAAGAAATCTTAGAATTTCCTAATTTTTATTAAATCTTATTTTTTAAGTTTCCTAACCTTATTGTACTGACAAAATTGACATGACAGTTACCTAATTTTTTGCAAAACTATTAAATTCCAAGCGATATGAAGGCAAGAAGTCACTAAATTGAAGAGGTCTAATTGTTGAAGCGAAATGAAGCATCAATATTTGGTATATGAGAGGATGACCATGGATGATAAGGGTGTTTTGAATAAAATTAAAACATTTTGATTAGGATTGACAGCTTAAAGAGAAGAGGAGGAAGAGAAGTAGTGTTGTTAAATAATTGGAAAGAGTTTAACTAGTCAAGTAAGGGAATTGAAAAATAATCTTGGAAATTAGGAAAGATATATTGTAGTAAGTGTAAAATACTTAAAATGAAGGAAATATTGATCTTATAATGGCACATAATTTGATATCTATTTTAAGGGGAGACCTTTATAGGAGGAATTAAGATAGCAAGCTTATACATCCATATTTACTTAGTATTATATAATGCTTGGCAATTATTATAAGTAATGAATTGAAATCTATCAAATTCAAAGATGATTGACATTCATGCTTGTATTTCTTGTCTTTCCTTATATTTTACTAAGCACCATATGATCATGATTTTATTATAGATGTGTAAAACATGTAATAATAACATATATGATGATAATGGCTGCTAAAAAAAGATGAAAAAAGGCAATGATTATTCTTAATATATTTAGAAAAGAGAAAAAAGGAAAAAAAAAATTAAGAACAAAGGTTGCTAAAAGGTAAGGTATGATTCTATAAGTTCAGTGATGTTAGTTTTTCAAAAGTGAAGTTTATCATTTAAAGAGCTTAAAATATGACACAAAACTAATATATTGTTGATTCAATTTGATTGTGTCTAGAAGATCAATTATTTTGACTATTCACTTGCTAAGGGGTTTGATGAAGAAATCTAGAAGGGAAATGATAGAATTCTAATAATAGTGTTTTGAAAGGCCTTACTGTTACACCATTGTGTTTGATGAGTCAAGCATAAATGTTTATATTTTATTTAGGCTTGATTTTAAGTAAAATTGTTAATATTTAATTAAATCAAGCCATGTATTTCACATGTCTAAAATAGTGGTCTCTAAGGACCTTGAAGCCATGGCATACTTCAAGGAAATTTGAGACATGTACTAGAATTTTCATATTTGAGTTTTTATTAATTTTCTTGAAATTGAGAGGTCTAATTTTTGAGATTATGAGGCACACTAGTAGTATTAATATTTAAAAATGTTATAAAATTAATAATTATTGAATTTTGATTTTTGGGCCAAGCTTTATTGACAAAAAGTATAGACATTGGTATTTGATTTTTTAAAATTATTTAGGAATTATTTTTCATAAATCTCTTTTCATAGTCATTTAGAAAACTTATAATACTATGATAATATAAAATTTTTTTGGTACCCTTATATTTTAAATTTTAGCACAAAAATTCTTCCAATCAACCTTAAAACAGCTTAAGTCTCGGGAAAATTCACTATAGCACTGGGCGGGCCGACCCGTCACGCAATTAGCCCGTCCAGGTCTTTTAGAAATTAAAAATTGGTCGACCCAAAAAGGGCGAGCCAAGACCGCCCAAAGCCCACCGAGAGGAGCACGGCGAGGTCAAACTACAGCAGTGGTCAACGGTCAAATGAACTGTGCTTGGCTAAGCCAAGCCCGCCCAAAGCCCACAGAGAGGAGCTCGCTAGGTCAAACTATAGCGACGATCAACGGTCAATGAATAGTGCATGGTCAAGTCAACCCGACCAGGTGATGAAATCCCGGTCAAGGAAGGGGGGAGCCAGCCCCATAGAGGCTCGAGAATTAAACAGTGCAAATTCCTTATAAAGCGGTGCGCCGACTTTAGTTCTTCAGTGTGGGACTAAAAATCCCACCTTATAACTTCGGCAGGATCCAAAGGCGCAGATCAAGCCCGCCCAGATCCAACGCGCGAGATTGAAATCGAATGGCTGTTTCGCGAGTTTAATCGGCGCCGTTGGTTCAGTGTTCGGATCCAACTCTCCAGATCAAAATCGAACGGCTGTTTCGTAAATTTGATCAGTGCCGTTCGATTTTGGGCCCGGAACGGACGGTGGGTGCTTTCCGTCCGTTGCCCAAACGGCTAGTTGTTTTTTAGGAGCCGTTGAAGGTTTGTTTTTTAGCTCAATTTTAAGCTCTATAAATAGGGAAGAATTAAGATTTATTTAGTTTCCCTTTGCTAATTTCTTTGAAAGATTTCAGATCTCAAATTCAAGCAATCACAAGCAAAAACGGTGCCTTCAAGCTCAAAAGGAAAACTGCAACAAGGTGATTGAAATTAGAGGTCCATGATTCAATTTTTCTCATTTCTATCCTTCTAATTTTTCAATTGTGTGTGCCTCCTTTTTCTCCTATTTCTCCTAAGTTCTTTTTGCCAATCGTTGTATTTTTCATTTTGGGGTAAGGGCATCCCGGCAGTAGTGCTAAAGCCCTGAGTTTGAGTTGAGCCTGGAGAAAAACTCAAGTAGGTTTGGGATTAGCCATAGTAAAAATCCCAAGTAGGTTTGAGGTGAACCGTACGAAAAACCTCACTTGTAATTGGTACATTTAGTGGATTTTTCCCAGCACCGGTTGAGGGTGGACGTAGACTCAGTTTTGAGTCGAACCACCTAAAAACTTTTGTGTTCAAATTTCTTTATTCGTGCTTAAAACTTTTAAGTTTTAATTTCGAAAGTTATAAAAATTTTTTAAATACACAATTCACCCCCCCTCTTGTGGGATTTCCTTAGCACGAAACACTTCACTTACGATAGGGAAAAGCTTAGCATTAGATATATTGAAGTTATGAAAGCATGCATATAAAAGTAATGATGCATATGTGCTTTCAAGTATTGTTGATTAAAGGTTTCTCAATTGTAATTTTTTACATTGGTTCTATATTCACAATGATGCAATATTATTTTTACTTTTGATGATGCTTTTGTTGATAGCATTAAGAAAGAGGTTATTTTATTATGCTTAACTAAACATGGAATTCATTTTTAATAAAACCCAGAAGAATACAATTGCTAAGGATCACTATTATATGATACTAAAATATAAAAAATGAGAGATTTCATTATTTCTAATATAAATTTTAAATAAATAGAAAAATTTATAGGATAGTTATAATCTAATTCAAACATGTTGAAGGAATTTAGGAATGCTTTTCTTATATTGTGTGATCAAAATATCTTACTCACGTTTACATATATGTTTTTTAAAACCAACTGGAATAAACAATATTATATGATTTTAAATATTGCTTGTGAATTCAAGTATACAAATAGAACATGTGGTAGATATACTTGATATGATATGATTAGAAATAATCAAAGCGATAAAAATGTTATTGCAAGGAGTGTTTGGTTGTATGATTTGAACATGTTAATTTTGGATCAATTAGTTTGTTAAGAGAGAAGAGTTATCACAATTCTCTCATTCAATGGTGGAAGAGTAAGACCAAAAAGAGGTGAGAACAAATTAATATAAGGGACTTAACATTTTTGAATCTTAATATCTAGTCAATATGGTGCAGTGGTGTCATAGAATTCATGTAATGGCCTTGGATAAATGGGATTGTAATGCAATACACACTAAAAGGTTTGGGGTGGTGTCTAGTTGCAATCTTTGGGATTTTATGTCCAAGACCAAAATTATGAGGACCTATGAAATGTGTTTGAAATTCAGAGTAAAGAAATGCTATGTGGTAATAAAAATGAGAACAAAAAATGCATGCAATAAATTTTGAAAGACATGTGTTATGTATATAATTGCAACTACAACATATGTAAGTTATGATTTTGATGAGGCATGACGACCAGTTTAAAATAATAACTCAAATAATTGAAACCTTCTCGATTGCAAATCAGACATATTAATCAAGTTTTTGAAAGGCAACTATCCTTTGTCTAACAATTTGCTAGTAGATTCCAAGTAAAAGTAGTTAATGAAATTAACTTTAAGCATACTATTAAACTCTTGCAAGCAAATTTAAATATAAGAGGAAATCTGAATTTAAATTTTTGTGGTGCAATGAAGACGAAAAGTGACAACACAATGAACTTATATTGATTGAAATTATATTTTTTAGCAATTTCTATAGGACCAACAAAACTAACACGAGAAAGATATAAAATCATGTTGTTCTTACTTTTAGAGTTATATAGATACACAAAGAAATAGCAAGAAAGAAGTGTTAAAGCTAGTACAACAAACATGACTGAAAAGATATACCAAGGGAAAGACTTGCGAGGTCCCTTTATACGAACACATGAAGCGACCAGCACCTCTGGTTCTTTAATCTCTGGTCATCTTGTGCTCAACAACAATGATTTCTTCTCTACAAATGTCATAAAAAACAATATTATAAAGAGAAACCTTTCATAATGGGATTTGGCTCTTATAAAGTTTTATATTGTCTCATTTCATCTAGCCCATTATTTTTCTATGTGTGCATGTATCTCCAGACATTTAATACATCTTATAAATGCATTAATTTTTGTTAGACTTTTTTTTATGGTCAATGGATGCATTGTTTTCATTTATGCATGATTGTACATAATGATTTTTGTTCTCATGTAACCATGTTTGTATGTACATAATGTAATTTGTGAACACATTAACTTCTTTTTGTACATATGACTATACTCATAATCCAAAACAGATATTAGACATTGTCTGCACTTGTATAGAAATAACTATTTCGGAGTGAATACTTTTATGGGCAGTTCTCCCTTTGTGCACATAGAATTTTACATGCATTACATTATTTGTGCATATGTAGTTGGGGGCAAGCATCTATATTTGCACTTTGCATCAATAGATAAATCTAGTTTGCCTAAGTTTTTTTTGAATTTGTTGGAATTGAACATGCCCACAATTGATGATGTAACAACTCATATGGTTTGAACATTCCCACCCATACAAACTGATCATGTATTAGTTACAACAATGGGCATCTCTTAATATTACTTAGTGACTAAGGCCAACATAACAAAATAAAACACATTTTTCTTTTCAAATGCATTAAAAATACAAAATATGATCAAACATGTAGAAAAAAAGACAACACATTTTTTAATGGTGTGGTTTATACTTTCTTGGTGATGGTAATAGTAATGATAAAAGAAAAAAAAGACTAAAATGTGTCAAAAATATTACTTCAAAAACAGGTTTGGATTAGAATAATGATCTACCTAATAAATGTTAATAAGCATGACAATGTTGACTTTATGAGCAGTAAAAAAATGTATGAGATAAGGAACCTAGAGTATTCTTTTGCCTATGTAACATGTACTAAATACAAGGACCATGCAATTTAAAAAATCTTTATTAGAATAACCACAAAATTTTATATGAACATATGAATATACCTATTTAGTTATCTATTCTAATTATATGAAACACAAAGTAAATAATTTTAATGTAACCTACTAATAAAATAATTTTTTAAATGGTTGCAATTTATATGTGACTGGAACTATGCATTATGTGGAGAGAGAACTATGAATACACACAATTAAGGTTATACACTTATAAAATATCACTTGTATTGCAAGTAAAACATTCAATTATTTATAAGTACAAAATCATTAACTATAGCATACAAATATGAATAATAGTTTACTTTTCATTACAAAAAAATGCTATAAAAAATTTATGCATAAGTGTGAATATTATGCATAAAGATTCTAAACTATAAAGATTAGAGCAAAGTGAAGGGTTATTTTTTCTTTAAGAATGTTTGAATGACATCAATCATCATGCATCATTTCTATTTTCCAAGAAACATAAATTATTTTGATGTTTGTCAATCATGCACCCTTTTTTAGGGTTAGGAAGAGTGTTAGACACTTGTTAAAAGAATGTGCAATACATCTTAGAATTTTGTGGAGGATATGAGATTATGCTTTTTGCAAATTTAGATTAGTGATGAAACATGACACTTCTAATACATGGTCTTGCAGCCCAAGTTTGAGAGTTTGACAAGGATACAATACCTTCGTTAAGAGTGTTTGTACTTCATGTAATTTTCCATTTGTCAAGATCTATTTGAATCCTCATCTAAAAAAATTGGATTGTTGAAATGTGTAGGAAAGCTTTAGAAAGGCTTTTGAATTAAATATTTGAGTATAAAAATGCAATTTTAGTTGTAATGATGTTTAAAGATTATGGTGGTAATGTTGGAAAAATTCATTGCTACTTGGATATGCTTCAAGTATATTGGATTTATAATACAAATTGTTGGGACATAACTTGAGGCACCATCTTTTGGAGTTAATGCCATGCATTTAAGTTGTAGAAGTTTGCTTGATGTTCTATCTGGTAAGGCTTTGTTAGGACAGGTAGGCAAATTGATATTGCCAGTGTTTGACCAATTATGCTACATGATGCTCATGCTTGGTAATAAAGAAGTTATTGTTGATAAAGGATGACATAATTGAATATTAGAATGGGATTGTTTTCACCAAGAAAGAGAGCTAAAAAGACGTTAGGGTTAGGGCAATAGAACTTTTTATTTTTTTTGCAAAGCTTTGTC